>PVHX01016668.1:11539-42595 GCA_004024805.1 Geosciurus inauris | reverse complement strand
GTGGTGTATCCATCTATGTTGTTGTGGTGGTGTTGCCATTAGCATTCAGTCATTTCCTTTGTGGTTTTTGACACTTGGGTTAAAGGTAAATGTTTCCAAACACAAAGTCATGAAGGTATTGTTTAGGGAGGTTTTGTTTTGTTTTTTGTTTTTTTTTGTACTTAAGAACATAGACCTAATGTAGGATGTCCCCTTCTAATAGAATCCCCAACTTAGCCAGCCCCTTCCAATACTATGCAGCCAAATAGAAATCTGACTACACTGATGTGATAAATCCAGAATACGGGAATCACATGGATAGAATGATGAGTGGTAGCTGCAGACTAGGAGGAGTAGGAGGAGAATGGGCAGGGACTTGATTGAGGAAAATGTTCTGAATTAGACAGTGTTGATAGCTGAACAACATTGAAAATAATCTGAACTGGGCCTGGGTTTGTGGCTGAGTGGAAGAGCACTTGCCTAGCACATGTGAAGCACTGGGTTCAGTTCTCAGCACCCCATTAAAATAAAGATATTGTGTCCATCTACAACTAAAAAAAAAATAAAAGAAAAAAGTACACTGATCTGGGCCAGACAGGTTGGAACTCACCTCTAACTCACCCAGTGACTTGGGAGGCTATGGCAGGAGGATGGATCAAGGTCAGTCTTAGCAACTTAGTGAGAAACTAAGAAACTTAAAAAAAAAATAAAAAGTAGTAGGGATATGTCTTAGTTATTAAGTGCTCCTTGGTTCAAACTGTGGTAGGAAAAATAAATAAAATGCATTGAACTAAACATTTCCAAATGAGTAAAATACTTAATTTTATTTCAAATTGAGTATAAATAAATAAAAAAATAAAGTAAAAGAAATGAAATGGTAAGGGAGGACAGGGTGCTCTGGGCATAGCAGCTTTTTGGTGGAGCTGAAGAGCTGGCAGTGGCTGTGGAGCCTCTAGGAGCTCAGTTCTGGAGCTGGTGTGAGGGGCTTCTGGCAGTGACTCTCCCTCTGGTGTACAATGTGGTGATGGATCAGCATTTGGAGCTGTGACAAGTGCTGGAGGTGGCCCTTCAACAGGAAGAATAGAAAAGATCACCAAATGTTCACATTCCTTCCAGGCACAGGATACTGTCCACCTTCTCTCAGAGAAAGAAACCTAGACTCCACACAGAAACCTAGGCTGGTGAAGAGTTCCCAGACTGCATCCAACCAAGGATTGCTCTGTTTCTCATTGTCCTTGCCCCACCCCTGCTTCCAGAGCTCTACACTCAGTACCAGCCCTATCTCCTCCCCACATGCTCAGAAGTCCCCACCACACTCCTCTTACCTTCAGGCTCTGAATCAGTGGACGCTGGATGCTCCAGTAATTCCAGAAGGTGGCTTTGTGTCCCACACATGGGCCTGTCATGTTGAGCTGGCCAATGTCCAGCTATGTAGAGTTCTAGACAGGACCCAAGGCAGGAGGAGATGACCGTAGGGGAATGTGGGCAGGCAGCATCATGAGAGACCTGGCCTTTCTTCCTCGTAGCCTTCCCAGGCAGTCCTGCATGGCTGCATGGCTGCATTGCTGGGCCTATGAGAGACAGGCTGGTTCCCCCAGTGCACACCCCAACATGACATCCCTAGTCCAGAGACAGCTTTTGTAACCAAGGATGTACTGACACAAACCAATACTAGGGAACCCATGATCACCAGTATGACCACCCCACTCTCTTTCAGGGAATCTTGACACACTGTCTCTCTGCTCCCTCCCCAATGGCATGTCAATTCCATGAGGAAAGGGAGGTGGTCTAAGCTGTGTGCATTGCACTCACTGTCTCGGGGCTGATGCTGCAAAATATCTGAAAAATGAAAGAACAATAAGGTGTGTGTCCTGCCCAGCCTTCCCTAGGCCTTTAGTTCACATACTGACATGCTGTACAATTCTCTCTTCACCTCATCTGGGTCATTGTGCCACTGATATGCATGCATATCTAGAGGAGGCCAGGCAGATGTCCCAGCTTCTATAATGTTGAAAATATGTACCCAAACATCTACTGTGATGTGTGACCTTGAAGAGTCCAAGAGGACAGGGATTGCTGTCTGCTGTGTTCATGGGATCATGGTCAGTGCCTAGAACAGTGTCTGCACATAGGGTGGCTTCAAGATTCTGCATTAAAGAATGGAATGCCATCTACATGCTTGCAAGATGTCTGAGTAGGACTGAACCCCTCTATCAGCCGTCATGTAATCCAGTTCTGGGTATACCCAGAAGACATAGAGTGAGTCTCGAGTCTTTTTTATGGCTTAGCCTAAGTCCAAAGGATAAAGGAGGAGTGAGGCAAAGATATCCTTGAAGTGGAGAGGACAGTAATCTATGAGAACCGGCATAACGCCCTGTTGTGGGAGGATTATCCCATGAGTCTTGACAGAACATTATATTCTAGCAATGGGAAAGAAAGGTTTATCCTGGGTGAAAGGTGTCCCTGATTAGGACACTGAGGCCATTGTTCCCTGTGGTTCTGCTGAATGGCTCCAGGAGGGACTGAGGTTGAAGTCTCACAGGCCCATAGGTCTGAGTGCTGTGATAACTGCCTCTCTCCTGGAATGAGGCCCAGCTCCTGCCTTTGGATCCCTGGGTGTGTTCCTTGAGATGATAAATGGCAGAGAAATGGACAGTATAGCAAGAGGCCCCTGTTGTTTGGACAAAAGACACCTCTAGTAAATCTAATGATGTATAAGACATGTTGAATTCATGGAAAGACAGTGGGGTAGGTGAAACATGGAAACATGGATCCAGTAGTTTTAATAAGGTGAATATCAGAGTGTAAAATCATCATAGTAAGTGAAGTGAAATATGTCAGTGTCATTTTGCTGATGTTCCCATCATGTGGACAGTGACTTTTCACCTGGCCTAGACCAAATCTGGACATAAAATGTGCAGATGGATGAGGTGGTGAGGACTCATTCCTTAGGAAACTGGGCTGTGGTCCCTGCACAACAAGCCCTGCAGTGAGGTATTTACTGTCATCTGGGTTCCAGGTCTCCTTCTGTCCTTCTCAAGGCCCTGTGTATGGAGTCCCCTCTGTGTGCACTCACCCTGAATCCGAGCTGGTGCCTATTGGTGGTTACTGGCTCTGTGTCATCATTCAGGATATGGAGTTGATGCTCCCATTGAGTATCTCTTAATTACATCCTGTGCAGAACATGTGAAGACAGTGCCTGACAGCCAGTAGCAAGCCCTCGGCCCTGCCTCACAGATGTTTGGCTCTTTGTGCCCCTCTGTCCTTCTGTTTCTCAGACCTCATACAGTCTCTGTGTGTCCTACCCCATATGGACAGGAAATTCCACTGGAGGCCCCAAGTTGAACCCAAACTTCCAGCCCATTCTTGTGGTTGAGAATGACAGGACACCAGTCTCAATCTCCCACTACCTGCTCCTGCCCAGGAGGACCTTTCCGTGGGTCTCTTTACTCCAACAGTCAGGAGAAGGGATGAGACTGCACAGGGGTGCTCACAGTGCTGGTCTTGTTTGGATAGAACTTTCCTGGGCTGTCTAGTATGACTTGTTGGTGCCTCCTGGAGAACAAACAGTCATGCTTCTGAGTCAGGGGCTGAACCATCCTCTGACCTATTAGAGGAATGTGTCCCTGTGTGGCATACTGAGGCTGGGAGCACAGAAGTAGGGATACAGCAGAACATGCTGCTCTCACTGCAGGGTGTCTTGAAGCTGTGGCCTCTGAAGGTAGGATACAGTAGTCTGTACTTCACTCATCATATGGCAGTGTTTGCATGAGCTACACGTTGCTTCTTTGTTCATCTGCTTCTTCACTTTTATGTAGTCTCCAGTGCTGCACCTTAAACATCAAGCTGCTGTGGCCATTCTTGGAAAAGGTATGATATGACTGTGTGCTCTTGTTGTCCTAAAGAAAGTATGTAGGTTTGAAATTGGGTCATATAGTTGGTGCATATATAAACTAAAATTGATTTAGCTGTGTTGAAAGCAGACTTTGACATTTTCTGTTTCTATTGTGAGGATACATAAGCCTTGTTGTATTTTCAATTTTCTCTGATTTCTTTTTTTGACAAGTAATGCAGGAAAGGCTATTAATATTACATAACACCATATATCTATTGCTTTGGAGATAATTCTTTTTTAAAATTAATTTTATTTATTTATTTATTTATTCTACTTAGGTATACATGATAGCAGCATGCATTTTGAGTCATTGTACACAGATGGAGCACAACTTTTCATTTCTCTGGTTGTATGTGATATAGAATCACAACATACATGCAGTCATACATAAAGCTAGGGCTATGATGTCCATCATATTCCACCATCTTTACTGTCCCCATGCACCCTCCCTTCTCCCACCCCTGTGACCAAAGTTCCTCCCTTCTTCCTGTGTTCTCCCCCACATTATGGATCAACATCCATTTATCAGAGAGAACATTTGGCATTTGGTTTTTGAGATTGGTTTACTTTACTTAGCATGATATTCTCCAACTTAATCCATTTACCTGCAAACGCCATAATTTTATTCTCTTTTATTGCTGAGTAATATTCCATTGTGTATATATACCACAGTTTCTTTATCCATTCATCTATCGAAGGGCATCTAGGTTGCTTCCACAGTTAAGCTATTGTGAATTGAGCTGCTATAAACATTGAAGTGGCTGTGTCTCTATAGTACGCTGTTTTTAAATCTTCTGTGTATAGACCAAGAAGTGGGATAGCTGGGTCAAATGGTGATTCCATTCCATGTTTTCTAAGGAATCTCCATACTGCTTTCCAGATTGGTTGCACCAATTTGCAGTCCCACCAGCAATGTATGAGTGTGCTTTTTCTCCCACAACCTCACCAACACTTATTGTTTTTATTCTTGATAATTGCCATTCTGACTGGCGTGAGATGAAATCTTAGGGTAGTTTTGATTTGCATTTCTCTAGTTGCTAGAGATGTTGAACATTTTTTCATATGTCTATTGATCGATTGTATATCTTCTTCTGTGAAGTCTGTTCAGGTCCTTGACCCATTTATTGATTGAGTTGTTTGTTTTTTTGATGTTAAGTTTTTTGAGTTCTTTTATATATCCTGGAGGTTAGTACTGTATCAGATGTGCGTTTGGCAAAGATTTGTTCCCAGAATGTTGGCTCTCTGTTCACTTTACTGATTGTTTCTTTTTGCTGAGAAGAAGCTTTTTAGTTTGAATCCATCCCATTTATTGATTCTTGATTTTACTTCTTGTGCTATAGGAGCCTTGTTAAGGAAGTAAGGTCCTAATCTGACATGATAAAGATTTGGGCCTACTTTTTCTTCTATTAGGCATTGGGTCTCTGGTCTAACTCCCAGGTCCTTGATCCACTTTGAGTTGAATTTTGTGCATGGTGAGTGATAGGAGTTTAGTTTCATTTTGCTGCATATGGATTTCCAGTTTTCCCAGCACCATTTGTTGAAGAGGCTATCTTTTCTTTAATGTACATGTTTGGCACCTCTGTCTAGTATAAGATAACTGTATTTGAGTAGATTTGTCTCTGTGTTTTTTATTCTATATCATTGGTCTACATGTCTATTTTGGTGCCAGTACCATGTCGTTTTGTTACTATAGCTTTGTACTATAATTTAAGGTCTGGTATTGTGATGTCTCCTGCTTCACTCTTACTGCTAAGGTTTGCTATGGCTATTGTGGGTCTGTTATTCTTTCAAATGAATTTCATGATTGACTTTTCTATTTCTGTAAGGAATGACATTGGGATTTTAATTGAAATTGTATTGAATCTATATAGTGCTTTGGGTAGTATGGCCATTTTGATAATATTGATTCTGCCTATCCAGGAGCATGGGAGATTTTTCCATTTTCTAAGGTCTTCTTCAATTTCTTTCTTTAGTTTCTTGTAGTTGCATTGTAGAGGTCTTTCACCTCTTTTGTTAAATTGATTCCCAAGTATTTTATTTTATTTTTTGAGGCTGTTGTGAATGGCATAGTTTTCCTAATTTCTCTTTCAGAGGGTTTATCACTGATGTATAGAAATACAATTGATTTATGGGTGTTGATTTTATATCCTGCTACTTTGCTGAATTTATTTATTAATTCTAGAAATTTTATGGTAGAATTTTTTGGATCCTCTAAGTATAGAATCATGTCATTTGCCACAGGAGCCCAGGCAATGACAGACTCGAGACTGACAGCTGCCAGCCATAGAGGAGCCCACATCCATGGCAAGAGTAGACTGCAGAGACCCCTGCGTGAGACCCTGCCTAAGTGACACCAGGGATCACCCGCAGTACCACTCTAGAGTTCCTGCCGACTGTGTAGGAGCACAAGAGAGGGCCCAAAACTGCCTTCAGGGTCCATCTAGGGAGCCCAGCCAAGGCCAGTCCCCCTGCTTTCATGAGGTCCTTCCACTACCACTTCCATCAACTTTAGTGACAGCAGTGTCCATCTGGGGACACCTGCTGGGGATCGGAAGTAAGTCCAAGGTGAGATTCAGGTAATCTGTAGTGTCACTACAAGATTATAGGATAGAAACTGCAATACCTCAGATCGTCATTACAAGAAAGGAAGACATATAATCAACATGAAAAGATAAGGGAAGAAAATTTCCCAAATAAACATAGATACCACAGTACTAGAATCCATTGACAGCACAGTTTATGAAATGTCAGAGAAAGAATTCAGAATGTACATAATTAAAATGATTTGTGAATTAAAGAATCACATAAGCGAGCAAATACAGGCAAAAATTGATCAATCCAACAAAGAAACAGGAGTGTAAATAAAGGCAACCATTTATCACTCTAACAAAGAGATAGAGAGTAAATACAAGTAGCAAGAGATTGTTTTAAGAAAGAGCTAGAGATTGTGAAAAAAATTAGAAATTCTTGAAATGAAGGAAACAATAAACCAAATACAGAACTCAATAGAAAGCATTACCTGCAGAGTAGATCACCTGGAAGACAGAACCTTGGATAATGAAGACAAAATATACAATCTTGAAAATAATGTTGACCATACAATGAAGATTGTAAGAAATCATGAACACAACATACAAGAATTATAGGACAGCATCAAAAGACCAAATATAAGATTTATCGGGATAGAAGAAGGTGCAGAATTTCAAATCAAAGGAATATACAATCTCTTCAATGAAGAAGTATCAGAAAACTTCCCAAACATGAAAAATGAATTGGAAAATCAAATGCAAAAGTCTTACAGGACACCAAATGTACAAAATTACAACAGATCTACACCAAGGCACATTATAATGAAAATGCCCAGCATATAGAATAAGGATAGAATTGTAAAGGCTGCAAGAGAGAGGAACCAGATTACATATGAGGTGAGACCAATTTGGATCTCTGCAGATTTTTCAAATCATACTCTAAAAGCCAGGAGATCATAGAACAACATATACCAAGCTCTGAAAGAAAATGGATGCCAACCAAGAATCTTATATCCAGCAAAATTGAGCTTCAGATTTGATGATTAAATAAAAACATTCCATGATAAACAAAAGTTAAAAGAATTTATAGCAAGAAAGCCTACACTACACAACATTCTCGGCAACATATTCCAGGAGGAGGAAATGACAACCCACAATGAAAATAGACAAAGAGAGGAACTACACTAAAAACGGGGAGGGGGGCAATCGAAGGGGAAATCAAGTCAAGGTAAAAACCAAAAGTAAACCAAAATGACCGGGACTACAAATCATATTTCAATAATAACCCTGAATGTGAATGGCCTAAATGTACCAATTAAAGACAGACTGACAAACTGGATTTTAAAAAGAAGACACAATAGTATCCTGCCTTCAAGAGATTTATCCTACATGAAAAGACATCCACATACTGAAAGTGAAAGGGTGGGGGAAAACGTATCGCTCACATGGGCTGCATAAACAAGCAGGAGTTTCCATCCTCGTATCAGATAAGGCGGACTTCAGACCAAAGCTGGTGAAAAAGGATAAGGGAATCATAGGGAATTCTTAAGGGAATCATACATCAACAAGACAAAACAATCATAAATATTTATGCCCCAAACAATGGGGCTTCTATATATATCAAGCAAATCCTTCTCAACTGCAAGAATCAAATAGGCCACAACACAATAATACTTAGTGACTTTAACACAGCTCTCTCACCACTGGATAGGTCTTCCAAACAAAAACTAAACAAATAAACCATACAACTCAATAAAACTATCAATAATTTAGACTTAATAGACATATATAGAGTGTTCCATCCATCAATGAGTGAATACACTTTTTTCTCAGCCTTCCAAACTCATTATTGAGGTATCACCCTGATTCCAAAACCAGACAGAGACACATCAAAGAAAGAAAATTTCAGACCAGTATCCCTGATGAACATAGATGCAAAAATTCTCAGTAAAATTTTGGCAAATTGCATACAAAAATGTATCAAAAAATAGTGCACCATGATCAAGTGGGGTTCATTCCAGGGATGCAAGTTTGGTTCAAGATACAGAAATCAATTAGCATAATCCGTCACATCAATACACTTAAAAATAAGAGTCATATGGTTTTATCAATTGATGCAGAGAAAGCATGTGACAAAATACCTCACTCTTTTATGTTCAAAACACTAGAAAAATTAGGCATAGTAGGAACATACCTCAATATTGTAAAAGCTATCTATGCTAAACCCAAGGCCAACGTCATCCTAAATGGACAAAAATCAGAAGCATTCCCTCTAAAACAGGAATAAGACAGGGATGCCCTCTTTCACCACTGCTGTTCAACATAGTCCTTGAAACACTTGCCAGAGCAATTAGATGAAAAAAATGAAAGGGAAACGAATAGGAAAAGAAGATCTCTATCATTATTTGCAGATGACATGATTCTATACTTAAAGGAGATAATTCTTTTAACCAGAGATAAGGAAGCTTCTGTCTCCCAATAAAGCCTGTAACTTGCTTACCTGGATGGACTGGTAATGCCTGATTTTCTTTGTACTTCATGAATTTGAAATCATTTTCTAAGGGGAAAATAACTGGTGTTAATCCCTGAGATTTTACTGAGAAGCAAACAGCATCCTCTAATCTCTGGCTTCTGTCCTGGGCCCATCAGTTGACCTTGGTATTGCTAGGTCCAGTGCAGGAATTCATATCCAGGTCTTGTCCTCCTGTGGGACATAAGAAACTAACAGGCCATGTACGTAAGACAAGTCATATGGTGACCATGATGGGTCAGACCACAAAAAGGACCAACGTGTCTTCAAGTCTAGGCACAAACAAGACCGGGACCAGTCACCCCTCTACCCTCACTAGTCATGAGTAACTGTGGCTTTCCCCCCAGTTATATCTTTAACCTCACCCAACACTTAGTTTTTCAGATAGAATGTGAGATCAGGAGAAAAAAAACAGCACTTATTTTGGAGACAGTTACCAGAGGCCCACCAGAAGTCATTTACATAAGACTCACTCTGGACTCAAGACACAAATAGTCTTAAAGTGAAAGAGGAAAAGACACATCATGCAAAGTGTAAACAAAAGGGAACTGGGGTGACTGTACTAATATCAGACAAAACAGACTTCAAGACAAACATTACTAGAAGAGATAAATATTCCATATAAAAGTGAGAACATGCAGCCTTTGTCTTCCTGTGTCTTGCTTAATTCATTTAGCATAGTGCCCCCTAGGTCTAACATGCAACCCAACATAGCTGAATAACATTATTTAAGGCTGAATAATATTCTGAACATCTGTCACGTTTTGCTTATCCATTCACTGGTTGATGGATCCTTGGGTTGACTCCATGTCATGGTTATTATGGATAATGCTGCAGTGAACATGGAGTACATTTTGGGATATGGATGTATTGCCTTCACACATCTATGCAGTTGTGGTTTTGGGTATTATAGTGGGTATATTTTTTCTAGAAACATTCATACTATTCTCTCCATAAAGACCGTTGCAATTTACAAGCTCTATACCAGTGTATAAGGGCTCTCTTTTCTCTGACATTTGCCAACATTGGACATTTTGAGAAGAGGTCTCCTAACAGCTGTGAGGTGATAACTCATTGTGAATATTTTTATTTCCCCAATGACTAGTGAGGCCAAGTACCTTTTCCACTCCTTACTAGGGGTTGTATGTGTTTTGAGGGTGTCCCCCAATGCTCATGTGTTGGAAGCTAACTTCCTGCCTTGCATTGTGATCTCTCCCTCTCTCCTATGTTCCTGACATTATGATGCCCTCTGCCCTCTGCCTGGACTGCTGAGCCAGTTCAGGCACCAAGCCATTGAATCTCCAGAACCATGAGCTACAAAAGCTATTTGTAAAATCACCCAGCCTCAGGTATTTCCTTAAGGTAACAAAATGGACTCATACACAGCGGTTGTCTGTTTGCATGTCTTGTTGGAAACAAAGTGATTTTCATGTCCTTTTCCAAATTTTAAATTGGGATATTTTTGTTGTGTGCATGAGTTCTTATATATTTTTGGTATTGTCCCCATCAGATATATGGTTTGCAAATGTTTTTTCACATTGTGTATGTTGACATTTTATTTTGGTGTGCAGAAACTTGATGGTGTGGTACAGTATCACCTGTTTTCTTTTTCTTTTCTTGCCCTTGATTTTGGAGTCAAAATTATAAAATCACTCAGAAGAACAACAGCAGGTAGACTTTCCACTCTGTTTTCTTTTAGGATTTGTATATTTTTGGATGTCATACTTAACTCTTTCACCTGTTTTTGTTCGCTTCTGTGTATAGTTGAAGATATAGCTCCATTGTCCCTTCTCACGTGGATAATCAGTTTTCCCAATGCATTTCCCTCCAAAATCAAATTCCCAGTCCTCAGCAGATGCTAACCACCTTTGTGTTTGTGTGTGTATGTGTGTGCGCGTGCATGTATGTGTGTTTATTGCTATGTGCAATTCAACCCAGGGATGTTTTCACTGAGCTAAAATCCCAGAATTGTTTTTACTTATTTTGAGATGGGGTCTTGCTAAGTTACTGGGGGGTCCTGCTAAAAGGCTGAGGCTGGCCTGGAACTTAGATTGTCCTGTCTGAACCTCCTGAGTTGCTGGGATTATAGGTGAGCACCACAACTCCTGCTCACTTTCTTTACTTTTAGATTGACCTGTTTTGTAGATCTCATGTCAATGCAATTTTAAAATATGAGTATTTTGTAACATGTTTCATTTTGTATAAAGTTTACAGTCATTGGTGTGTGGTGGAGGTCACTGCTAGTAGAGCCCAGGGGCTTCTTTGAAACTGAGCCTTTCATTTCAGGCTTGGTATTCTGAGTACCTCCTATGCTCTGTAAAGGCTTCTCCTGCTTACACATGTAGAAGGTGGTCTTACTTTTGCAACTGAAAATTGCTCTTGGCTCCTTCCCATTCAAGGGCTTCTCTATAACCTGCCAACCTTCCTTTAGAACAGCTTCCCTGAGAAGAAGGAGCTCCATGGCTGAAGGGAGAGCAACCAGGCAGGGTGGCTTGAATTGCCTCCTCCTATATCTGGGATGCAGGGCCCTGCTGCTTGGCTGAGAAATAAACTGGTGAGTAAAAGGGGCTGGGGTGAGGCCTTCCCAGTCCCTGGTTGCCTGCTAGGTACCATGGTGTCTTCCTGTGCTGGGAGATCCACCCTAGCCCTTGCCCTCAGGTCTCAGCCCCAGCATCACTGTAGCCCCTGCCTTCCCATCAAGTCTGCAGTGGATGATGTGATGTCAGATGTGAAAACTGTGGCCAGTGTCTTGATAATGTGTGTCCATTGGGAACTGAAAGTCTACACCTAGAGATCCATCTGAAACTATGAGCTTGACCCAGATGTCCCATTCAACTCTTTGGGGCATGGAAAATTGGAACAGGTCCAGAGGCTGCTACCATTGTGAAATGTCAGCTTTTGTAAATGCACCATGGAGAAAGTTTGTCAAGGCCTTTTCCCCAGTGTGGACATGAGATGACAGAAGAGCTCAGGTCCTGAGCTACTTTCTACCCAGACACTAAGAGCCCAGAGGTCTGCAGAGAAAGAGGAGGACTGGAAGGATGAGTTCTTTCTGAGCAGGACAGTTTCTGTGTCCTTCATTCCCTTTTTATTCATATTGAATGTGTTACTGATCTTCTCTTTTAGTAAATGCCATTCTAAATAAAGGGTATATAATTTACTGAATAAAATTTGATATGAAGCCGGGCATGGTGGCGCAAGCCTGTAATCCCAGCATTTAGGGAGGCTAAGACAGGAGAATCACGAGTTCAAAGCCAGCCTCAGCAATGGCGAGGTGCTAAGCAACTCAGTGAGACCCTGTCTCTACATAAAACACAAAACAGGGCTGGAGATGTGGCTGAGTGGTCGAGTGCTCCTGAGTTCAACCTCCAGTACCAAAAAAAAAAAAAAAAAATTGATACAATGTAATCTTTATACAATAAAAATAACCACATTATTAAAGTATTTACCTAACAATGTAGAACTAAAGTATCTTCTAGGTTCTAGCTAACATCGCTTATCATCATGTATGGCTGGGCTCTGTCTCATATGTCTCTCAGTTTTACTGTGTTTGTGTCAGGCCCTCACACCCAGAATCAGTTTCAAGTATGTGTGCGTGTGCAGGTGTACCATCACCTCTGTATCCTTTAAAAACCAATGAACCTCTCACTCCAGACATCCTGAAAACATCTGTGGTTTTTCATGTAACAGTTTCCTTAACTTCTCTCTCTATGAGCACAGGTAGACCCTCAGAGGCTGCAGTGTTCAATGGGGCACCAGGAAGAGATTTGTCCATCCATCTACATGGATGTCAGTGAAGGATTTAGTTCCTAATTCAACCAGTGCTACGAGGAAGAAACTTTCAAAGAAATCTTGAAGAATGAGTGAATGCAGAGGTGAGATTAATCCATTGCATTGGCCATGTTGGGTAAAGGGGGATAGGCTGATAACTTGGATGGGTGCTGGCAAAGCATTCTCTAAAAGACACACATACACCTCCCAGAAATCACAGATTGTCTCCCACTTCATAAAACCAATGCACACCAAGAGGACACTTGCTGCCTGTTTGTTTAACAAAGAGTAGAACGAGCACCTATAAACTCAGTGCTTCACTTGAGAAAGCCATGTGGCCAGGTGCCCTGGAAGCCATCCCTGGGCTTTCTCTTCCTCTTTCCTGTCCACATAGAGGTTGTCACTAGCCTGAGAATTGTCCATGCTTGTCCTCCCTGTTCTTTATAGTCTGCAGTGAGAATGTGTTTCTTAGTGCTTTATTATTTTGTTTGGCTTGTTGTTGATATTGCCATAAATGATATCTCTGTTCTTTTGTTCAGCACTATTTTGAGATTTACCTGCTCAATGGCATTGAGCTGGACATTAGTATTTTTCACTGTTGTATGATATTTCCTGGTATAATTGTTACACACTTAACTTATCTGTTCTCTAGGCATTGAATATAGAGGTTTTTTTTCCTATTTCCAAATAATACTGCTTTGATCAAGATGATCATAGCTTTGAGGGCAGCCCTAGCAACTCAGAGAGATCCTCACCATCTGACCAAGGACCTGTCTCAAAATTCAAAAGAGAAAGGTCCAGGGATGTAGCTCAGTGGTAAAGTGTCATGGGGTTCATCCCCCAGTACCAAAACAATAAAAATAAAAAAAAAATCAAGTGAGAGCTGTGTGGCATTTATCCTGCTAAGGAAACTTCATCAGTCCCTTCCAACATTATGTGGCCAAAGAGAAATGAGACTGCACTGATTTGAAAAATTCAGACTAGGCATATCACAGGGCAAGTATGAAGAAGGATTACTGTGGATTAGCAGGGGAGGGAGGTTATGAACAGTATATTCAGAAAAATGTTCTTGAACTACATAGTGGTGATTAGTGCACAATTTTGAGTATGTATGTAATGCCAATAATCTGAATCTTTTACAAGCGAATAAAATCTTTAATCTTAAAAGAACCTAGTTTTAAGAAAAATGTAAATATATAAGGTAAAAAGGAAAAAAGAAATGGCAGATGAGGGTAAGGACAGCTCCAGTGTGTGAATGGCTGTAAAGGTGTGCTCCGTGGCTGTTGCTGGCTGAGGGGCCACCAGAGGCTGCTGCCCTGGAGCAGCCATTGCAGGTGTTTCTACTTCTCTCTCAGGTAGTGGAGGTGGTGGAAGTGGAGTAGGAATCTCCATAAGCACTAATGGTGACCCTGCAGGTGCAAGAGGAGTAAAGGTCACCAACTATCCCTGTTTCTTCCAGGGGCAAAATACTTCCCACTGACTTTCACAGAGCTCCACATACATACCCATGCCTTGGAAGTGTTCCTAGAATGCATGCCATCAGTGACAGCTAGCTCTACTGCTTATTGTTTCTGCCCCACCTGTGTTTTTGGAGGTTCAACTGTGCCTGTCCACCCTCGTCCCATCCCTATATGTTCACAACCCCCCACCCGAGACCTCTTCACTTTCAGCCTCCTCCTCCATGGGCTCCAAGTTTCCTATTAAAGTTAGGAACCAGAGTTCTAGGTCCTCCATGCCGGGACCTGTCACATGGACTTGGCTGTGGATATTGCCAGCTGGATTGTGAAGGAACTGTAATCCACAGAGTTAGGAGACCACCCTAGAGGGCAGGGATGCAACAGCATGAGAAGCCTGGTCTTTCCTACCATAAGGTCAGTCTTCTTGCACCCCACTGTTCAGAGGAGCAGGCTGGGGCTCAGAGAGGTGCAGGGCCAGTTCTAGGACTCACAAGTGTATGTGGCTCTGTCACCTGGGCAGTGCTCACCTTTCCAGCATTAAGTGCACCTCCTTTTGGGTGGAGTAGTCATCTCTGAAGGCTGGCTCCCACATTTACACCAGGCTCTCCAAAGAGTTTACCTGGAACACACATAATATGCTGATATCATCCACCTCTGTAGCCACCTCTTCCTTTTTGGGTGGGACACAGAGCAGACAGTCAGTGGCCAAAGTGTGACCAACCAGAAGTATTTTGGGGATAGTGTTTAATGCAAAATAGAAAGCCCTAAAAGGCTTGTCTCAGATGGGGAGAGAAGAGCCCCATCACAAGGATGGCTGACAGAGTTCAAAATGGAATTGCCAAGGGAATAGTTAGAAATATTAATGGCTTCAGGCTAGTTTGTTAGCTGACAAGAAGTGGTAGCTTTGTGCTGTAGGAGCATTATTCTGTGAATCCCACCAGAACATTGCTCTCTCGAGATGAGAAAACAGGCTCATCCCAGACAGGAGGGTCACTTAGTACACCCAGGGTATATCATTCTCTGGGGTGCTGTTGAAATGGCTCCAGGATGGAATGAGGTCCAAGTCCCATAGCTCTGAAAGGCTGAATGGCTGTAGTAACTGGGTCCACCTTGAAGGTGGTGAAGCCCAGCAGGCCCCTGCTCCTGCTCTCAAGAGTTTGGAGTGTGTTCCTTGAGATAGCCAGTGACATAGTAATGGACTGAGTGGCAAGAGTCCCCTGATGGTTTGGATAAACGCAGATGTACTAATCCTGATGGTGTGTAAGACTTGAAGAGTGTGTGGGAGGACAGCCAGGCCACTGCCCCCTGGATACTTGGGTCTAGGAGTTATCTGCTGAATGGTGGAAAGCAAAATCGTCAGAGTAAGGGTGGTGAAAGAGTGTCAGTGTTGCTGTTGTGATGTCACTAATATGGTGACAGTGATCCTGCATGTGGCCAAGGCCAAGGCTGGTGGTGAGGGTGGGAATGGGTGAGGAGTTGGTGCTCAGATTCCTTATGGTTCAGTACTTTGCCCCTTCAACCTTTCAGCCCTATAAGGAAGGTGGTCGGGGTGGATTCTGTCCTTGGAGTCCCACCATGTTCTTCTCTAGGCCCTGGCTGTGGAGTCCCCTCTGCTCACACACTCACCTTGAGCCCACGCTCACTTCCACTGGTGCTCGGCCCTGGCTCTTCCACCATTGATTTGGATCTGAAGCCCCTGCTCCAGTTTTCCTCAATGAGAGCCTTCAGTGAGCAGGTAAACAGAGAGCCTGGCAGGGGGCAGGGAGCTGCAGGTCCTGCCTGGCCTCTGTTCGGGGTGTTTCTGCCCCTTGTGTTCTCCCCAAACTTCATACAGTCCCTGTGTCCCAGAATTCTACCCTAGGAGAAGAGGAGATGACACTGGGGACCTATAATTAAAACCCCATCTCTAGTTTTGTCCTGGGGATGTTTATGACAGGACACCCGGCTCACAATCTCCCACCAGCTCCTGCCTCAGCTTCCTGTTCCTGCAAACTCAGGAAGAAGGCATTTCAGGGCTACTTGTGGTGGTGGACCATTGTGGGCTCAGTTGCCTTGCTCTGTTAGGTGCAGGCCTTCATTGTCTCTTTACACATGGGCACAGGTGCTGGATACAGGTGCAAAACCTGCCCCACACTCTACCCGACAGGTTCTGTCTGTGTAGTTTCCTCGGTCTGGGGCCTGAGGATGGAGCCATGCAGCCAGAGAGGGAGCTGTGTCTGTGGGGCCTCCTAAAGCCTTGGCTTCCACAGGGGAAACAAGAAAACATGTTTACTTATGAAATTTTGAGCTGGGAAGGTGGCTGTTGCTAGAATATGCATGCCTGGTTACAGGGTTCCAAGTTGTTTTTGGGTCTATCACCAAGGAAGGAGGTCATGTGTTGGGGGTCCCTGACATGACCACTCTTCCAGATAGAACCACACATTTGCCTCAGAGCTACTGTTGGCTCTCCTGCAGCCCCATGACATTTCCATATATGTACACAGCCACCCCAACTCAGTCCCCCACATCCCTTGACAGGCCTGGGTGTAGTCAGGGTCCCAGCTCTGAGGAGGCAGAGGTGCAACTAGACTCAGCTCCTCTTCCTGTCCTCTCATGTGACCTTGGACAAGTCATCATGTCTCTCAATCCTTCCCCACAGTGGGGTCATCCTAGCATTTGCTCCCTAGTGATGTCACCAGGCATATGTGAGATAGCACTTTGAAAACCTGCTGCCACTTCTGTGTAATGCACAGAAGTAGAGATCCAATATAGGAACAGGTAGAATGTCACATAGAAGAGACCTAACAGGCCTAGCCTCCTTCCTTGTGATTTTGTAAATGTTTTCCTTCCTGGCCGCCTTTTCTCTCTGCATGGTGAGAGGATTGAAATGCAATTAGTGTCACCATCCTCATCTCCCTAGGCCTTCCAGTTGCTTTGCATGGTCTTGAGATTCAGACCTATGTGCCCCAGCCAGGTCTGTGTGCTGGACCCATTGATTAGCAGCTCCCAACTCCCTGGTGTGCATATCTGAGCAGTTTTCTCTTCTTCAGTGTGACCTAGGTCTCCCTTGTGACATCTGGAATATCACAAATGTTCCTGTGATATCACCTCCAAGATGGACTTATGAAATCACTGTGGCTAACATTTCACTCTTTTTTGTTTGTTTTCTTATGTTGTTTCCCTTTCCCTCTCTCCCTGGGAACTCTGGCTCTGGGGAAGCTGCTGATATCTTCTGTGGCTTTCTAATGAGAGGCTCATGAGTCTTAGGACAGAGAGGGCAACAGATGAGGAGAAATGAGGCCTTGTCCTAGCTGAGTCCTGCCAGTAGCCCTGTGACTCAGCTTGGAAGCCGATCTTGGTATAATTGAGCCTCAGCTGAGAACATGGCCCCAGCCTCATGAAAGACATGGCAAAACTCCCAGCTGAGACCTCCTGCATTCTGATCCCCCCCCCCAAAAAAAACCATAAGAGCACAAATGTTTGTTGTTTCATCTTCTCTATTTGTGTTAATTCTTCAAATGGAGTTGGATCACTGTAGAGTCTGGCAGTCCCCAGAATCTGCCCCCAGCATGGTCCTGCAGCACCCCTGTGATGACCAACTCCAAGTTCCAAAACATGTAGGAAAGAAAAGTGAGGCCTTCTCTCCTATAGCCCCTCCACCCATGGAGCTTCTCCTTGTCAAAGCTACCCAGGCTGGTGGACATAGGGCCCCAGGCCCAGGCCCCATCCTACTCTAGCTATCTTTGATAGTTTTCTGTTTTTTGTTTTTGTTTTTGTTTTTGTTTTTTTCATTTATTTGCTGTGCTGAGGATCAAAGCCAGGGCCTCACCAATGTCAAGAAGTACTGCATCCAGAGCCACCCTCCTTTGCTGTCTTTGGGATGGCTCAGAGTAAGCAGATCTCTGGGCACCTTAGAGACACCCCAAAACTAAAATCCTGACATCTTTCCACCTTTCATGCTCTGAGACTTGATTATGGTATATGGAGATGGGGGACTCCTGTTCCATGGAAGAGCTGTCTCCAACCTTTTTTTCCTGTTCTATGTCACTTCCTGGGCTTCATATTTTCCCTGACCTACACTCTGGTCCCCACATGTAGTGTCAGTGTATGTACCTGTGTGTGTACCTGTTGGGATGCTGAGAGGAAATGATTTCACATGGCAAAGGCAGGCAGGTTTCCCCATGTTCTTGAGTTTTACTTCCAAAGGAAACTCATGGTAGTTGACTGAGTCCTGATGTAGCAAGTCAGGACCCAGTCTTCTCCTCTGGAGTCTGTCTTTGTCCTGTACTTTGGGGGCCAATATGTGCCTGTCACTGGGCCTTTGTTTCCCAAATGTTCAACTAAGTTTTAAAGTGGAACTAACACACAGGTCCTTCTGGTCGCTGCTCTGTACTTCCCCAGGCTGAGTGGAGTTGGGCAGGGTGGTGCTTTAGAGTTCCATGTTATTGTCTTCCCAGGATAGATGCAGGTGCACCCTGCTTGATTCAGCCTGGCCTTGTGTTCATATCATGTGTGCGCTGCAGGTGGCGTGTACACGGAAGTAGTGCCACAGGGCACTTGCCCAAGGCTTCATCATTCCTGATATGTGAGACCCTATTTGTCTTTCCTCCACAGTGCCAGAATGTGTAATGAGCCTCACTTAGCCACATGAATGTGAGGGGAGGGTCCAATCCCCAAAGCAAATGTGAAGTGCTTTTTTAGAATGGGCTTGGATGAGAGCCAGGTGATGGCACCAGGTCCTCAGAAACATGCATGGCATGGCATCCCCATCCTTGCCTTCTAATCAGACAGGAATATATATGTCCCAGAGGAGGAAAGGGTCTTGCTTGAAGTCACACTGTGATTCAAGGAGAAGTTGGGTTCTCAGTTGGGATTAGATTTGCCCCCACACTAGAAACTGCACAAATCCCAGCATTGTAGGAGCACAGGTGGTGCTCCCTGATGACCTGGACTGCACCCATGCAGTCACCTCACTGTCTTCCTGCCCCAGTCTCTCTGGAGCTGGTTTCCATCACTGAGTCTGTCCCTGGACCCAGATATTGCATTTTAGAGGGTTGGAGGAGGAAAGGGAAGGACAGAGTACCACACAGCTCTGTTGGCTTTGCTCAATCTGGTCACCAAGTCCCTACATTTCTTCTACTCATATCTAATCAGCTTGAGCTGTGGTCACTTTTAGCTTCAAGAAAGGCGAGAAATCACAACCTTTTAGTTTCATGAACTGCTTGCCCTATACACCAAGTCTTTGTTCTGAAGCAAGTCTTGTGTCTCTGCTGGGGAACTAACACGTAGCTGTTTACCAGTCTTCTCCCTTTCCTGCACTGTATTCACTGCAGGCAAAGAATTTGCAGAATGCAGCCAGGCTGGTAACCTCTGATGGCATTCTTAAAGCTAGCAGTTGGATCTGTTGACCATGTCACAGTATCTTGATCTGAATTCAAACAAGTTTGCCTCAAAGTCCACATTCTTTCTGCATTTTCAATCATGCACCTGGGTGTATTATCTGAATTATAGCCAGCATGCAACTCTCTGCTGAGTCTTTTCTAAATATGTAAGTCAAGGTATTCCTCTTTAAGGAAACAAAAAAAAACTGTGTGTGTGTTTTGCCAGGGATTGGACCCAGGGCCTTGTGCATGCAAGTCAAGTACTTTACCCACTGAGCTGTATCCTCAGCCCAAAGAAAACTTTTAATAACAAATTCTAAAAACTTCATCATCTGTGCCTTCTTCATTCTAAGCATAGCATAACTCTATTTAGCATTTAAATTCCCCATTCTTAATGTCAAGCTATCTTAAAGTTTCCTCCCTCTACCCTCTCTCTTTCTTTAAATTGACTAATGCACATTTTTCAATAAGGGAGAATGCAATTACCCACCTGACATTTTTCCTTCTGAATTCCTCTTGAGGGTCCCTGTTTTGGGCACCAACTGTCACCTGCAACCTGTGTGTGGAGGCAGTAAGGAACCTACAGAGGTGTGGCCCAGCTGGAAATAAAAGGTCTCAAAAAGTAATATCAAAAAATAAATCCCCCCCCAAAAGAAATAAAGCAAAAGACTCAGAAAAATATTTTCCAAAGTGGGGCCATGATGGGTGGAAGAGACCTGATGGGTCTGATCCTAACAAAGGGAAAAGCCCACAAATGCTTTATTTATATTGAAACACGCCAAAGGCACTTATTGTGCGGTGGGTATTTCGAGGTAAACAGGAAGCAAGAGGATCTGTGGAAGTTGGCCTGATAGGGAACTTATCACTTGGGCTGTAATTCTTCCTCCTCCAGCAGCTGGTGCAGCAAGGCTAGTTGGGGCACTGGTACCTGTTTCTACCTCTGGGGAGTTGCATTTGAACCTGGGGCTGTGTGAGCCAGTAAATTCCACGTATCACAAAATTCTCTTTGAACAGGACATTTGCCAAGGCAGTGCAGCAGCCTTAGATTGGTGAGATTAGGCAGAGTTCTCTGAGGGGCACACCTCTGCTTAGAGATGGCTTAGACACACCCATGGTTCATTTGTGGCTTCCCACAGATACCTGCTCCCCAGGGGTTTTCTTGTCACTGGGAAAGAATGTATTGGGAAAGGATCAGTGTCCTCAGTGTGTTGCCTTCTTACTCCCTCCCTCTTCTCAGGCCAAACTATTTTGGGGTTTGTCATTTTCCATATCTTACACCAACATTCTCTCCAGCAAAGGCAGAGGGGGATTGATAAACGTCACTCCAACAAAGCTTTTTTCCTGAGCCTTAAGTGCAGCAGGTTTACTACCCACTTTGAAGTGGTTGACAGGGCCCCAGATTTTTTTCAGGTTTAAAAAAAATATTTTTAGTTGTAGATGGGCACAATAAATCTATTTATTTATTTTTATATGGTGCTGAGAATGGAACTGAGTGGTTCACATCTGCTAGGCCAGTGCTCTACCACTGAGCCACAACCTCAGCCCATGGAATTTTTGACAGAGACAGAATGTATAAAATGGAGGATAGGGCTACTGGAAGAAAAGCAGAATAATAGAGCATTAGTCAATTTTGCCCACTTTTCTGAAGATCTCCCTGTGACCTACAAGATGAAGCCAGAATTTTGAGATGAGAGTGGATTCCTTGCTTTGCCAATCTCCTCCTGGGTTCTTGTCTCACAGATTTGAAAAATACAGTCCATGGAAGGGAAGATCAGGATTGTACCATGTGGGTGGGGGATAGATAGTAAGAAAACCCCACTTTGGTATGCTAGCTTAGGGGCTTAAAAGGATGTTGAAAAGGTATCAGGTCTGTTCGTTGTGGCCTTCAGACTGAGGGTTAATTCTTCTTGTAATTCTCCTATGGGTTCACCCCCACCTTGAATTTTCCTGCCTCTTGGACAAAGGAACTGCTTGGAATATTCCTACAGGTGAATCTCATAGTCATTTACATTTGAAATAGGCTTTGAAGGAGCCCATTAATATTTCTACAAGTTATCCTCAAGGTGTAGCCTTAGTATTTAATTGAATAAGACCTCAACTGGGTCCCATAATTTTTGATTGCTGACCATTGTTATTCTTATTCATCAACACACTGATTGGCCACCTAAAATGTGTGGCTTAAGAATTTCAGAGTCATCCTTATTCTTAACAATTTAGATGGACCCTTTTTGTTAACATTTTATTTAAGTCACACAAACTGAAAGGCATTTGGATTCATTCATTAACCTTATGAGTTCTTACTGAGCTAATTTTGATATTGTGTCCATCACAAGCACATAAGTACACAGTACAATACCATACACAGATATCCCCACATACATAAAACAGGAAACAAAGAACTTGTAGCTCTATCACAGGAAAATAGAGCTCATCACTGATTTTTATTGTATAACCTATTAAATATGAAAAATGGCAAACTCCAAAAGAGGAGGCCAGCACATTGATGACATTGACCTTTCCCAGTGGCAGAACAATCCCTAGAAAGGAATCCAAACTATTGATCCTTCCCCAAATAAATCCTTTTCCAGGGACAATACAATGGGACCCTGAAGAGAAAAATATAAGCACTGAACAATGACCCCATATCCTCCATTCTTCTCCAAGTAAAAATATTGCCCGGTAAAAACAAATTTCAAATTTTCACAAACCTCTTTCCTGAGTAACCAAAATGACATGCTTTGTTAATAATTGAGTCACATCTCAGAGTAACCTATATAAGCACAGACTCCTCCTTTGTCCAGTGGCTCATTTTCCACTAGGAAGGTGGATCCATCAGAGGCATGACTCTCTTGCTGACTAAAGGCTTTGCTGATCTGGGACATTTGCACCTGCCTTGGTCCTTTTGTGTTAAGATAACCCAGAAACGAAAAGGGCCTGTGCAGTTGGGAACATTAGGAATGCAGTCTGAGCCATGGTGGATGCTGAAGTCAAAAGTTGAGGTGGCCACTCATCCTTCATGGGGCAGATTTACTCCCACTGATACTGCTGGTTACCTGTGATAAGTTCTGCTTCCTATAGTTCATATGCTGAACTATAACATTAGAGAGGTACACCAAGGCAAGCATTTAAGCAAGGTTCATTTAGAAGGGGTAATATAGACTTCTCCCAGGAGGGAGAAGAGGTCTATAGCTGGCATCCTGGTATCCCAAGAAGTACACATTTTGCCTTTTTATATGTCTTAGGCTTTCTTTGTTCTCCTGCTCTCTTCCCCTTATCTCTCATTCCTGCATACATGACTAGTCCCAGGATATGGTGAGTGAGATGACCAAAAAGGTGAAAAGCACATGGAAGGGGGAAGGACTCATGTGGGGTAATTTTGGTAGAAAGGGGCCTTAATGAACAATACCCTGGGACAGGTTACCTTAGCAACAGGTTGGAGCAGGGGCTTGTTATCCTGATAAGGGTGCAGGAGAGCTCTAAAGGCATTAGAATTTCATTATCTCTCCAACTTCCCAGACCCAAATTGGCCTTTTTTTATCTGACTCAATTTACCTATTTACACTGACTGCCTGTTTAGTTCTGGCTTCACCACCATTACTCTTGTTTTTTTTTTCTTTTTCTCATAACTCTTTAAAAGAGAATTTGTACATATGGGCTCTTTGCACTGTTCTTCCCTGTCCCTAGCCCTAAAATTTTTATTTCCCATTTTTGGTAGGTTCCTGTAATTTAATTTCCTCCTTTGCATTTAACCTCCTATCCTCCATATATTTGATCCCCCCATTGGGGATTTCTTGCATAACTAGGGCCCCTACCTGCTCAATCCTACTTACTTGGGATTTCTTGCCAGATTACCAAAAGAAGTACATCTCTCTCAAGCTTGAGATACATTCTCCTGCTTTGGTCTATGTATATGCATAGAATTACTTGGTTGCCATGGTACTTGATGTTAGGATGGCGGCCAGACAGACACGGACACCTCATGCAGCCAGGAGATCCCTTTATTCAGGGGATGGGTGCCCGGGCGAAGGAGGGAAAAGGGAGAAGACAGAAAGGATGTGAGGCAGGGAATTTGTAGAGCCCACTACAAACCACGTGGGGAGCTTTGGATTGGTCAGTTCAAAACAGGCGCGATAGGTATGCGGAGGGGTAATCTTCTTTGATGTGGCCGGAAAGGTAACCCGAGAGGCCAGGCTTTGTTCTCCCCCGTGGAATATTCAGGAGAGGAACTGCCTGGGGCAGGAGCTGCCTTAGGCTTTTGGAGAAGGAATGTGAAAATTAAGTAACAAAAGGGCTGCTTTTTACCTTACATTCCCCCATTTTTGATTCTATAAGGATGGGAACATGGGCGACGTTGGCTCTTCTGGCTGCTTTGATCAGAATTGGGGCGACGTCTGCAGAAGAAAGGGGGAGGGGGAAGGAGGTAAAGGACCCAAGCTCCGAAGATCAAAATTTCCCAAGGGGAGAAGTCCTGGAAGGTTCCTTGCAGCCACAGAATTGCCAGTTGTTGGGGCCAGTTACCTGAGTGTAGATGTGAGGGCAGAAGCCAGGAATCCTGAAGCAGAGTCTCAAGAAACTGTTGCAGGTGGGTCATTGTCCTCCTCGAAAATCTGAAGATCCCTGAGGAGAAGCTGATTAAATGTCTGATTAGAAACTTGCTGGACTTGGGATTGAATAAATTTGAATAAACACAGTAGGAGAAGACAGATCAAGAAGAGTATGCTTAAAGGTCCTAATATAGGGATAAGCATCTGTACAAGGGAATTTTGAAAAAAACGCATGAGCCCACTTTCCTTTGGTCTCATTAACATCTGGTCCGATAGATCCTGAAGGTGTTTGACATTTTCCTCCACCACCCCTGACTCATTAACATAATAACAACATTCTTCTTGTAGGAATAAACAGGTTCCTCCTTTTTTCTGCTGTTAGTAAATCAAGAGCCCTGCGGTTCTGCAGCACCACCTGGGCTAGTGATGTCACCTGTCATTGGAGGGACCCCAGGGAGTCAGCAGTGGCATCCAACGCTGTTTGTAGTTTAGCTTGCAAATTTTCTGTCTCCTTGAGTGTGTGGCCTAAAGCTCCTCCAGCAACCCCGCCAGCCGCTGTTGAGGCTGCAATTGATACACCCACCAACACTGGAAGGAAAGCTGCTCTTTGTACCTGTGCCCAGGAGCATGGAAGGAGGGCATGGAACTCTGCAATGGTATAAAGGGTCAGCTGGGGGACCACCGTGACAAGAATGCCTGTGGTGGTCACATTTAGGGTAGATGTAGCCAGTGTGCCATTGCACCAGAAAAAGTGACTTGGTTGGGTGTACTGTGGGGAAGAGGGGGTGGTAAGGTTCCAGAGACAGTTTGGAAGTGGCATTGTTCCTTGGGGGTGAATGCAGAGGGCAGGGAACCTTGAGAAGTTGCCCTCTGGGGAGACTTCCCATAGTGGAACATTGAGTTTGACAGTCAGGAGAATGCCTGTGTTAGAAAACTTATAGTGGGAGATGTTAAAAGGCACTGCTGCTAAGAGGGGCCTAGACAGAGATGCACAGAGAAAACAGTCTTTGGTATCATCAGGGCTGACAGTCTGATTTAGCAGGGATAAAGTCTCATGTAAGATTTGCTTCCAGGTTTGAGGAGGTTGAGAGTTTGTTTCCATGAGTGAAATGTCCTGAGCCAATTGGATTTCTGCCTGTTGTATTTCCTGATTGGTTTTAAAGACTTTGGCAGAGCCTTTGAGGGGATCATATTCTCGGGAGATGCTTAGTTGTCCCAGTGGGTGAGAGGACCACCCATTAGAATAAAATTTGCCAATCACTGGCTTTGTCCACCGGTGATGCCAGGGGTCTGGGACCGTGAAAGAAAATCCCCGTGTTTGAATGTTATATTTAAAATTTCCCATGCCTAACCGGCCATTGTAAGCATCGTGGATTCTACAGGACCAGTATGGGCATCCTCCATAAGTTTTGGCCCATTGGTTTCTACAAAAGTCCTTTGTCTGATCATAAGTGAAACAAAGGTAGGGTCTGAGGGCTTGAGAAATGTGGGTGGAGTTGAGAGGGATGGTGACCGGAGATTGGCATCCCTGTGGCGAGCAATCCGCAGCGCCAATGAATGAGGTGATTTGGGTCTGACCTGTGCTAAATGTTTCCCGAACTTTAAAGTGCCAGACATACAAAGGGAAAGAGGAAGAAGTAGAAACTGGTGAGCTAGAAAGAAGGAAAAGGAGAAGGGGAAGCATAGTATTAAGAAATTTGGTGAACCGGAGTTTGAGGGGGTGTTCGTCGCTTGCCTGGACCGAGTAGTTTGGGTCTTCTTTGGTTGTGGGAGGTGGGTCCACCAAGGGAGGAGAGGCTGGTTTCAACCTGGAAACATGAATCTAGGGAGTGAGAGTTCCGTCAGTCTCCAGTTTAGTAACCGTGGGAGTGGATAAAACAACCTGAGCCGGTCCGCTCCATCTAGGATTAAGCACAGTGGGAGGGGAAGATTGGGGAAGTTTAAAGAATACCCAGTCCCCTGGGGCGACGGGATGAAATAGAGTATTAGCCTGAGGGTCTGGGAGTAGGATGTCCTGGAGTTTCCATATTTCAGCACGTAGAAGGGATAATAGGGGACCATAAATTCCTGGAGGAAGAGGTGAATCTTGGAGAGTAATTCCAGGGGAAACAGGGGGGCGACCGTAGAGAACTTCAAAAGGGGATAAGTTAGAAGGCTTTCGGGGAAGGGCATGCAGGCGGAAAAGGGCAAGGGGAAGCACCTGTGTCCAGTCCAGGTGAGTTTCGAGGGTAAGTTTAGTGAGAATGTCCTTAAGGGTGCGGTTAGTTTGTTCCATCTTCCCTGAAGATTGGGGATGGTATGGGATATGGAACTTCCAGGGGATGTTGAGGAAAGTGGAGATGCGTTGGGTTATTTGGGAGATGAATTCAGGCCTGTTGTCAGATTGGAGGGTTGAAGGAACCCCAAAACGAGGGATGATCTCTTGTAAGATGACTTTGGAGACTGTGGTGGCTTTTTTATTAGAGGTCGGGAAAGCCTCAACCCAACCAGAAAATGTATCTATCATGGTTAGTAAGTATGTGTGTCGGCGAACTTGGGGCATATGAGTAAAGTCTAGTTGCCAGTCGCTAGCGGGTAAATGGCCTCACATTTGGTGGGTTGGGAATGGTCCTGGGTGAAGGGGTGTGTTAGGGTTAGTTTTTCTGCAAATATCACAGGATTGGGTCAGACCTTGTAAATATTGAATGTCCTCTGGGGTGAGGGAAAAGAAAGAGGAAAGGAAAAGTTTAAGTGTTTGAGGGCTTGTGTGGAAGATGGAATGAAAGTAGGAAATGAGATCTCTGAGGGCAGGTTGCTTAGTTTTTTCCTCGGGCTGCACCAGGAGGATCGCTTTATTTGAATGTTGATTAAATGGAATGACAGCTGCCTTTCAGGCTGCTGTGTCTGCCTTGTTATTCCCCACTGTTATGGGAGAAAAGTCACTTTGGTGTGCCTTACAATGAATTATTCCAACTCCTTTTGGCAATAAGGAAGATTCAAGGAGTCGTGTGATGAGACCTGCATTAACAATAGTAGTGCCTTTGGTATTGAGTAGGCCACGCTCCCTCCAGATGGCAGAATGGGAGATAATGATATGATATACATATTTGGAATCAAGGTATAAATTTAAAGTGGAGTCAGCCGCAAGAATGAGTGCTTGGGTGGCGGCTACCAGTTCTGCCTGTTGGTTAGTGGTATTAGGGGGAAGGGGAGCAGCCTCAATAACCTCTGAATGGGAGACAATAGTGTATCCAGCATGACACTGGCCATCTGCGACCAAGGAGCTGCCATCTGAGAACCATGTGTGTGATGCCCCAGGTAAGGGACCTTCTGTGATGTGAGAAGGACAAGGAAGAAGGGAAGAAAGAAGCTCAAGGCAGTTGTGTGAAGGAGGGTCTTCAGTCCTGGGGAGAAGAGTAGCAGGGTTAAGGGAAGAGCAAGGCAGGAAGGAAATAGAAGTATCCTCCAAGAATGAAACTAGGAGAGATAGAACCTGACAAGGGGGAAGGGTTTTTAAGCCGTTATATGTGAGTAATTCTTTGAGACGATGTGGAGACAGGATAATTGTGGGGGCTCCAAAAATGAGTTTTTTTGCTTCCAATAGGAGGACATGAGCTGCTGATAGAGCTCTCAGGCAGGGCACCCAGCCTTGAACGGTGGGGTCTAGACACTTTGAGAGATAAGCAACTGGAGCAAAATAAGGGCCTTTATCCTGCCCTAAAACTCCTAATGCCAACCCTTTGTCTTCATGGAGATATAATTTAAAAACCTGATCCAGGTTAGGGAGGTGGAGGGCAGGGGCCTCAAGAAGTGCCTTTTGTAGGGCGTGAAAGAAGCGAGCTATGGATGAGGGTGAAAGCTCATTTGAATTTCCCTTTGCTATGCCATATAAGGGCTGGGATAAGAGAGAAAAGTTGGGGATCCAAGTTCTAAAGTAACCCGCAAGGCCTAGGAAAGAAAGAATCTCCTCTTTGGTGCTAGGTATGGGGATCTCTCTGATAAGATGTTTTCTGTCACAGGTGATAGCCTTTAAGCCATGGGAGATTTCTACTCCCAAGTATGTGACCTGAAGTTTGCATAATTGGGCCTTTTTCCTGGTGGCTCGGTAACCCTTAGAAGCTAAGACGTTCAGAAGTGCAACAGTGTCACAGAGAGAGGTTTGGAGGGAGGGACTACACAAGAGTATATCGTCCACATATTGAAGGAGTGTAGAATTAGGAAGATGGAGATGTTGGAGGTCAGTGGATAAAGCTTGGCCGAATAAATGGGGGCTGTCTCGAAATCCCTGGGGAAGGACTGTCCAGGTCAGCTGGGTGGCTTTTTGGGTCATTGGGTCAGTCCAGGTAAAGGCAAAGAGGTCCTGCGAGTCAGGATGGAGGGGGATAGTGAAGAATGCGTCTTTAAGATCAATTACCGAGAAATGAGTCAACCCAAAGGGAATGAGGGAGAGGATGGTATAGGGGTTAGGAACCACTGGGTAAATTGGAAGAACTGCAGAATTAATGAGGTGCAAGTCTTGTACGAGGCGGAAGGAACCATCACGTTTCTTTATGGCTAAAATAGGAGTATTATAAGGAGAGATAGTGGGGCAGAGAAGTCCCTTTTTAAGGAGAGTTGAGATAATGGGGAGGAGTCCCAGGAGGCTGGATTTAGGAAGAGGATATTGGGACTGATTTGGGAAAGTTTGGGGATCTTTAAGGCGGATGTGGACAGGCTCGCAGTGTGCCAATGTGGGAGTTGTGATATTCAAGATAGCCGGGTCAATTTGAGAATTAAGGGTCCGGAGGGTGGAATCAGAGTAACATTCCTAGATATGGGAGTTATCTATAGTAGATGAGCTATCTGTGGCTGGTGATAGGTCCAGAAGAAGGATTGTAGCTGGCAGGGGAGGGTGCAGGATAATTGTAGCTTGAAATTTGGTGAGAATGTCTCTGCCAACAAGCAGAACGGGACATTGAGGCATCACTAGGAACTGGTGGGTAAAAAGATGGCCTTCCAGTGAACATGTGAAGGGTGGAGTGATATGTGGGCATAAGGTTAGTCCTCCCACCCAGACTATGGAAGAACTAGATGGCCGTACGAGTCCCCAGAATTCCCAGAGCACTGAAAATGTGGCTCCCATGTCCAATAAGAAGGTGATGGGGTGTCCGTCAGTTGAAAGGGTTACCCTGGGCTCCCATTGCTCTATCCAAGCTGTCGAGAGGGAAGCCTTAGGGTCCCGTCAATCCACAGTAGCCAGTCCCAGGAGGCTCAGGGTTGAGGTTGTACGGCCAGCTCTCTGGCTAGCTGGGCAATCAAAACCCCAATGGCCCATTTGGCGACGTTTTGGACAGGGCCTGGAAGGTGGTCGAGGATTAGGACATAAACAGGCCCAGTGTCCCTCAATTCCACATTGGAAGCATGGCCCAGGTGGCACCCCCTTGACAGACTTTACCTTAAGTGTCTTATTTTGGGGGGTCTGTGGGACTCACAGGGCTTGGGCTAACATCTGATATTTTTGTTTCCTAGACCATGCCTCATGGCCATGATAAACCTTAAAAGCAGTAGCTAGAACTTCTGCTTGGGGGGTCAGAGGGCCTCTTTCAAGTTTTTTTAGTTTCATTTTGATGTCTGGGTAACTTTGGGAGAAAAAGTAAGTCATAAGGAGCTGTCGGCCATCAGGGGTTTTGGGATCTAGATTAGTATATTGCAATAGGGCCTTAGTTAAGCGGTCTAAGAAGGAGGAGGGGTTTTCATCTTTGTCCTGAATAATCTCTTGAAGTTTTTCATAATTAATGGCCTTTGGGGCAGCTCTGCGTAGGCCAGAAAGAAGGCAGGTGGAAAACTGGTCCCGAGCTGCGATACCCTGATTAGTATTATAATCCCAATTTGGACCAGTTTCTGGGACTGCCTGAGCCCCAAAGGGGTGTGCAGGCGTGGTCTGATGTACCTCATCTGTGTAAGTGTGAGCGTGTTCCCATATGCGCCTGCGCTCTTCAGGGAGAAGAGTATTGGCGAGGATGGTGTAGATGTCATGGAAGGTGAGATTATAGGCCTGGAGGAGGTATTGAAATTCCTTAATGTATGAGGTTGGGTTGGAAGTATATGAGCCAAGTTTTTTCTCTATTTGAGAGAGATCGGCAAGAGAAAAGGGAACATGAACGCGAATGATGCCTTCAGTTCTTGCAACCTCTCTCAGAGTGGTGATTATCTCTGAGTTGTGAGAACGGGACCGAGTGATGGGGGGGCTAAAAGTGGAGGCAGATGGCTGCGATGTGGGTGTGGGAGGGGTGGGCTCTGGGGTGCGAGGTGGGGTGCCAGGAGATTGAGGGGACGGGTGGCCATGGTGGTATGGGGGAGGCTCGTCCACGGGGTCAAATTCCAGAGTAGATAGAAACTTGGATGAATCTCGTTTGCAAGCTAGAAGAACATGGTGATGCTTACAAAGAGTGCAGAGGGAGGGGTTAGCTCGAAGAAGGGAAAAGGCTTGAATAAAAGGGATCTCCACCCATTTTTTTGATTGCATGCAATAATTATGTAGGTCTCTAAGGAGACTAGAATCTAAGGAGCCTGTAGGTGGCCAAGAGTGAGAGTTATCTAATTGATAGGTAGGCCAATCTTGAGTGCAAAGTTTTATAAGTTTCTTTGGTTTAATATCAGGAAGACTGAGAGTGGAAAGATTTTTAAGAAGGCAATGTAATGGGGAGTCTGCTGGGTGGGAAGAGTTTGATCCCATCCTGTTACCTGGAAGCGTCTGTTTAGCACAGCTTTGAAGGCGTCCCTAGGAAGCTATGAACAGACAAGGATAAGACCAAAACAGGTGAGACAAGTCGTCACCCGAGTCATCCTGGGTCTAACCTCTCCTGGAGAGGCGGGGCCTTGGATCAACCTGGCGCCAGGATTTTCGGAGACCCCTCCCGGAGGAGTCGGAAAATTTGATCTGGGGTGGACAGAGGTAAACAGGGAAGGATCAAGCTACTCCTAGCCAGCAGAATTTGAGCTAAAAGGAAAGGAGGGAGAGAGAGAGAGAGAGT
>PVHX01016668.1:0-11439 GCA_004024805.1 Geosciurus inauris | reverse complement strand
TCCGAGTCATCCTGGGTCTAACCTCTCCTGGAGAGGCGGGGCCTTGGATCAACCTGGCGCCAGGATTTTCGGAGACCCCTCCCGGAGGAGTCGGAAAATTTGATCTGGGGTGGACAGAGGTAAACAGGGAAGGATCAAGCTACTCCTAGCCAGCAGAATTTGAGCTAAAAGGAAAGGAGGGAGAGAGAGAGAGAGTAAATGGGCCTGAGGGATGGAGAATTTAAGAAAATGGAGTGGAGATTTTGGAAGTCCACTGTAACCGTGAAGGTCATGGTGGGGTGTGATCTTCCCTTTGTGGCAGTCAGAGGGCCACCAGACAGTCACGGCTGGTCACCTCTGAGGCTCTGCCTGCAAAGTTTCAATCTCCTTGAAAGGGGGACTCACCGAACAAAGGTCGTGGTGGGTGCGGACAGGTGGCGATCGAAAAAAAATAAGCAAGGCTGTGAGGTGTGGTCGGCAGTTCAAGATGAGGCGTTTCAATAGAGATTACTCCTTCATCCGAGTCACCGGCACCAAATGTTAGGATGGCGGCCAGAGAGACACGGACACCTCATGCAGCCAGGAGATCCCTTTATTTAGAGGATGGGTGCCTGGGCGAAGGAGGGAAAAGGGAGAAGACAGAAATGACGTGAGGCAGGGAATTTGTAGAGCCCACTACAAACCACGTGGGGAGCTTTGGATTGGTCAGTTCAAAACTGGTGCGATAGGTATGCGGGGGTAATCTTCTTTGATGTGGCCGGAAAGGTAACCCGAGAGGCCAGGCTTTGTTCTCCCCCATGGAATATTCAGGAGAGGAACTGCCTGGGGCAGGAGCTGCCTTAGGCTTTTGGAGAAGGAATGTGAAAATTAAATAACAAAAGGGCTGCAAAAAGCCCTTACACTTGACTGGGCCCTTTTCCTGTGTTGTCTACCTCCTTTTGATTCACTTTAGATTTGGGTCCTTTCTTGTCCTCAGGAATGGCAGTTTCCTCACCAATTCTTTGGTTACCACAACAAAGCACTGAGGCATGTTTCCTCTGAGGAGGGGAATCACCAAGATCCCTAGGCAGTAAATGGAGCCCCACGTTGGGTACCAAAGTTGTTAGATATAACAAGGTGCTGCTAGAAATGAAACACATGCTCAAAATTGGGTGGGCAAGGCAAGCTTTTACTACTGCCAGAAGGGCTCTGCTATAGGAACATGGCTAGCAATGGCACCTGGGTGGGCAGTCTGCCTGTTAATATACCTAAGGCAAGGCTGCCCTTTTCTCTGATTGGAGGTCTTCAGGGTATAATCTCTGTTTTTGGATAATTTTAAAATTAGAGCAGGTAATGGGAAAGGGCTCCAATTAACATGACTACAGTTGCATCCAGTTGAGGCTGAATACTATATTCTGAAAATAGACCACCAGATTTCATATTTCTCACACAAAACTGAGAGAGAAAGAAAGAAAAGGAGACAAAGATCACCAGTAATTCCACCCCCACCCATTGCTCCCTGCCCATTCTGGGACTGCCCTTCTGGTTTTCTCTTGCATACACACACACACAAGCCTAGCTCAGCTGTCATTCTGTAACCTATGTCTTTCTTATCCTTACAGCCTGTGACACATCTGGCCACTGAGAGTCCTTATGAATATTGCTATGCTGAATACATTTTGCTCTTGTTTTTATGTACTGTTCAATAATTTATCACATGAGTACAGCAAAGTTCATTGAAACTGCTTCCTGTTCTTAGGCCTCTATGATGTTCCCACTATTTCTCTGTTACATACTAACTGTGATTACTTTTCATTCTTGGATGCTTAATAGTAATTACTATAAACTTTTGACTGTGAACCTTTTGGGACAGACGAATCTGTATAAAAGGCTTTGCTAGATATTGCCAAATTTCCCCCAGGAACGCCACTTTGCAAGATGGTTTCTTTTATTAGTGGCCAGAATCACCTCCCTTTTAAGTGTTTCCAGGTATTTTGATGCTTGCTTTTCTTTAATCAGCCCGGGTGTGGAGTTGTGATCCAATCTAATCTGGAAAGTGTGTTACAAACGTTCCAATGTTTGCTTGGGGGTGTGTGCCCAGGTTTGCAAGCAGGTAGAGGGAAGAGTGGGACAGCAGAGATGCCAGGAATGGTCCTGCACAGCACTCTGCCAAGAACCCACAATCAGTGATTATACTTAGGATCATAGTGTGTCACTGCTTCCTCACTCTGTGTGTGAGTGTCATTTTCTCTGGGACATCTCAAAATACCAGCAGGGCTTCAATATCTAAGGTAAAAAAGGGTACCTTGCAGTTGAAATGCCAATTTTCATGGCTTAGGGGAGATCCTTCCCTTCCAATACAATTAACTCAGTAAGGGAGCAGTGAGGGTGAGCAAGTCCAGGGGTACAAGTGTCAGTGCACATTCTCTCCAGATACGTGGCCATCTTTCTCCCTCTGCTGGAATATGCTCTCTGTCCCCAGATACCTTGAGCAAGATCAGCAACATGGTGAAGCAGGCCAGGGCCACCTTTTGCTGTTCCTAATTCCACTGCTGAAAGTGCTGCTGAGCATGATCCAGGAGTGCCAGCAGCACATTGCTGCACATTGGCCACTGAATTGCCCAAGGTGCTTGAGCTCTCAAGTGTACAACAGCTGCCTGGGAGATCCCTGATGCAATGCAACAAGAGCTGGAATAGTTGCGTGTAGGGCATCAGCACACCTGGGGCTGTGTGCCCAGCACTTTAGAAGGGACCATGCACAGCCCCCAAAATGCTCTGTGAGTGTCAAGTCCATATATACAGGAGAAAGTGAGACTCAGAAATGTTTAGAAAGGACCTGGGGGATACCCATTCCATCAACTGAAGAAACACAGCCTTTGGCCTTCTTTTTCTCTCTCATGCTCAGCAGAGGGAACCCACCATACCCTAGTCATCCTGCTGTTGTGCAGGGTGCTCCTTCTGCTCATCTGTCTGCTTTGTCCTTCTGACCAGAGTTTTTCATTTATCCTGTAGCATAAGACCACCTATTTCAGCCAATCTCCTCCCACCTGACACCGGGAGATTCTGGTGCCCTCAGTCCCATCTACAAACATCTGGTTTTCCATACCAAGGAATAGCTGGCTGTAGCCCAGAGGGCGTCTTCTCCCTGTCCACACTGGGGCTACTCCAAATTCACAAAACTTTTATCTCATGGTCCAGAACTCATATGGGCCTATTTCCACCTTCTCTCTTACCTGGGAGAAGAGAAAATGTGACCCTGAAGAGTCCAGAGCATTGGAGCCCAGTCTTCTGCTGTTTCAAGGTCTTCAGACCACCAAGTATCCCCTGTTCTTTTAGAGAAGGAATGTTTTGATGGTTTTGCCAAGCACCTGACACCACCACACCCATGGCAGGCTGGTGTGGGCAGTAGGCTGGGTAGGAGTGCGGGAGGGGGAGCATCTGCCACGGACTGCAATCTGCACATGGCTTGACAGTTAAAAGCATTGGACTGCCTTGCCATTTTCTCTGTCTTTTAGCACATACAGTGTGCTGAGTGCTGTGGTTTCCCTGTGATTAGTATTGATGAGCCTTTCTTCTAAGGGAACTGCAGTCCTTGGCAGAAGCTCTGGGGATGGTGGGAATTGGGAGAACTTTATTCACAGAAAAGGCAGAATGAGTCCTAGAGGGTTTCCTGGAGGGGGAAAACTCCAGGCAGAGATCTGACCACTGCATGGGCATCAAAGGTGAGCCAATGGTCCAAGCACAGACTGCAGGAAACCAAGTGTAGGATATTCAGAGCATGAAGAACTTGGCCCTGTTCAGCCCTTTGCCAGGGCTGTTGTGAGATCTCGAGTGCACAGCCAGGGAGAAGTACTGCTGGCACTCAGAGTCCAAGGCAGGATTCATATCTGGACATCCTGACCCTAGCCAGCATTCTGGTCACCTCCATGCACCACGTATGTGACCCCTCAAGATGGGGAGTTGCAAGTAGGGGTGACTTCTGGCCATGTGGAGTTCTTAAAGGGTATTAAAGAGCTCTGAGCTCTTAAAGTCACAGAGCTTGCCAACCCTAGACATCATCCAGTAATTTCCCACCTGCCACCCATGAGTTTAGCACATGCTGGCTTCAGAAGCCCCTATAAGCATGGTGAGGGGTGTGGGTGCTCTAATTCCAGTGTCTAAAAGTGAGTGGGCTGCTTAGGAGGACTCAGTATGGCCTGTTCACTGCCTGTGGCTCCTACTGACTGGGGAGTTCAACAGCTGTGAGTCCACTGTGCCTTGACCCTCTGTGCACTGAATGAGGCCCATGTTCTCAGGGCTCTCCCTGAAGCTTGCAGAATGTAGTGCACCCTGGGATTTTCACAGATGCATCTCATGGAGGAATTTTGAGAGCAGTAGCCAAGGTGTGTGGCCCTGACTACATCATCTGTGTTCCCACTCTTGAGAACAAAATCGTGGAGCTGAAGAGTCACTGAAAGTGAGCATGGGCCTCATGGACTGAGAGTGAGAACTACAAGGAAGATGTGGGCATGGCATCGACAATTTCATAGTGGATTTTTTTCTCCTGATTTTAGGAGGAATACACATACAATATAGATAATTTTTAAAAGATTAAGAAGCATAATGGGAAAAATGCTGCATATGGAATCCCACCACCCACAGCAGTCTTCTGACATGTGGCTGGGAAGCCTTTGGCCATAACCTTCAACTCTTCTCAGGAATTCTGCAGGGAAGATGTCAGGAATTCATGTGACTATGGAAGAACCTTAACATTCAGCACTTCCAGAGGGTGATGAGTCTGACTGAAGAGCAGAAGGTGACCTATGGGGGTGCTGTGGACATGGTCTCTTGCTATGTAGGTGTGGGCTTTGCCCTCAAGAGTGTTGCCAGGCTCCCTGGTCTTTCAAAGTTCCCACCAAGTTTGCAGCAAGCATCACAGGTACTTGAGAAGCAGGCAAAGGCCTCTGATGGGTATAAATGGCTCTCACCAGTGGGCTTGGGGAAGCTCTGTGGCCTCAGCAGGCAGGTGCTGATTACACCTCCCAAGAAGCCCCCATTTCACATTTAGAATCCCACTTCCCATAAGACCAGAGAGAGAGGCTTTATGTTACCCCTCACTGTGAATTAGCAGGGATGTGGTCAGCAGAAGCTACAAGAGTCCCCAATGTTCAGGTCTGAGGTCATCAAGTGGGACACATTTGGACCCCATTTTTTTGAGATGATACAACTTCAAGAGGATCACAGTTATCTGGCAGGTGCTGTGCCTTGCCCCTTGCTGTTAAGACCTTCCTTAACTCATGAAGGTTCATCCATATTGGTTCCCATGATCAGGGATGTACATGGGACCACATGAAGAGCTCTCCAGGACCTCATCCTTTCCTACCTGTAAGCCTATGCAGCTTTCTCTGTAAAAGAGTGGAAACATGAGCTAGATACACACTGGCTGGGTAGATGAGGGTTCTGGCTCCTTTTCCACCTTGACTTCCACCAACCTCATAGACATGGACCCCAAATCCCAGGTGATGAAAGAGGAGATATTTGGGCTGGTGATGCATATCAAATGTGTGTGCATCCTGTTGAATTGAAGACATTCAGGGAAAGAAACACCTGGCTCTCTATGTATTTCCTACCAAAAAGAATGTGAGCCTCAGAGTCCTCTTCCCCTGTGTTCTGGGGTCTTGGCCATAGCACTCACATACATATAGTATCCAGGAGTCCTCAGGACTTTGGGTTAAATTGCAACTTCTTAGTCTATTGGATGTGTGACTTTTGGCAAGTCACTTAACATTTTTTGAAGTTTTTTTTTTGGTTTCATCTCTAAAATCAGGACAGTAGCATCACAAATTGAATGAAGTGCTCATTGTCCCAGTGCCCTCCACATGGTCATGGGAGCTAATGCTAATACTAACTCCCCAAGTGGTGTTGAGAGCCATGTGATATTTAGGAAGGGCTAGTGATGGTGGCTGGGGCTTTGCCTCCACCAGCTTGATCCTTGTTATTCCAGAACATGCTGAGATGGGGCAGTGAGAGAGCTCCAGGCATCCTCTGGGCAGGAGTAGAAGTCCAGCAGTTTGGTCCTGATGCAGGAGAAGAAGAAAATGATCACAGAGACATCGAGCAGCGGGGTCACTGCCTATAATGTCATTGTCCACATGACTGTGCACTCTGTAATAGGCAGTATTGGTGAATCTAGGTCTGTGCTCACTGCCTAACTGCCACCCCTTACCCCACCCCCAGTATATCACAGGTTTGCAAACCCACCTGGAGCATCAGGGAGTCTTGCAGCACATTGGGACCTCGATCTTGGACTCTCATTAACATATCTGGTTTTGTTCTCTGGTCCCTGCCTCAGAGACTTACTGGGTCCTAGAGGTCACCTAGTACACAGACTTGTCAAATGGAGGCCCCAAACCTAGGGTCATGCAGTTGTTTAGTGGCATAGCTGGGACTAGACTCTTCCTAGGTACTCTATGTTGTCCCCAGCATGGATGCCCAGGGAGAAAGCCTAGGAATTATCTAATGGAAAGAGGATCAAGAAAGGGGCCCATGAGGGTAGTTGGCACAACTTGGAGGTAGGTTCCTGGCCCTGAGTAGACTCCTCCCACAGGGAACAGTGACATGGGTGCCTGCCATATCAGGGAGAGCTTTGGGACCTTCTCTCACAGCTGCTCTTGCTGGTGAGGTCTCTGTGGAACTATGCCCTCAAGGACAGGTTCACCCTGAACCTAGCCAAGGTGAAAGATGGGGAAAGGGCCTGATTGATGTAATAAATCCACAAAAGGCAAATCACAGGATAGAAAAATGATTGGTTGCTGGGGACCAGGAGCAGGTGAGGGGGAGGGATGACACTGAGAAACATGTTCTAGAACTAGACAATGGTGATGGTTTACAATAGTGAAAATGCAATGAACTGTGCTGAAACAAACATTTCAAAATATGCAAAACATTCTTTTTTTTTTTTCAAAACCAACAACTAAAATAGATAGAAAAACAAGTGAAATAGTGAGGGAACAGAGGGGACTCTCTGGGGCACTGCAGTTCTGAGGTGGAGTTCAGATGCTGGCACTGGCTGTGGAGCCACTAGTAGCTCCAGATCTGGAAATAGTAGGGAAGGAGTTTTTTGTCCTGGTTGTCCTTCCAGTGCTTGAGGTGGTAATTTAGCTGCCACTGGAGGTGGCCCTGCAGTTGCCAGAAGAGAATCACCAAATGATCACAACCCTTTTAGCAACAAATTATTTCCCACTGGTTTTCAGAGCCACCCCTGGGACATGTTCTCAGACTGCATTGCACAAATATTTTTTCTGTCATTGTTTCTGCCCCTCTAAACTTCTGGAAGCTCTGGTCTGCATACCAAGCTCCATCCCATTCCCAATGCTCACAAGCCCCCATCCAAGTCCTCCTTACCTTAAGACTGCCTCATGGCTCTGGGTGCTCCCAGAGGGCCATGAGTAGTGACCTCAGTGTTCCAGGTGAGAGCCAGGTATGTTGTGCTTCCCACAGTACATTAACACATTGAGAAAGGGCCATGCTGGGTCCTGGTCCACAGGGTTTACTGCTCCTACATCCAAGAGACCATGAAAGAGTAGGTGGTGCTAGGGAAAGGAGGCTCAGCAGCTGGGTGAGAGGCCTGGCCTTGCTTCCCATACTGCCCTCCCAGGGCACCATTGCATATGCTGAGCTCCTGGGACTGCTTCCACTGCCTGACCAGAGGTCAGCAATGTGGCAGTCCTGTTCCAGACAGCTATAGTCACTGAAGAGAAATTGATAAATGGTCCCATGGGAGGAAGTCCCTCATCAATGGTATGATCACCTCACCCTTCTTCAGGAAAGTGTGACATGTTCTCTACTCCTTCCTCACTTGGCCTCTCAATAGCATTGGGAAGGGGAAAGCGTACCTTCTGTGTGCATTGCACTCACTGTCTCAGGACTGGTGCTCCGTATATATCTGAGAAAGTAGGAAACAATGGGAGTCTGTAATGTCAGCCTTCCCTGGGTCTTTAGCTCACATAATGGCATGCTGCCAAGTCTATTTTTACCTTGTCTGGGTCACCTTGTTCCGTTGATATACATGCATATCTAGAGGAGGCCAGGAGGATGTCATAGCTGCTATAATGTGGCAACTACCTCCTCTGATATCTAGGGTGACTGTATGATCTGGACTAGAATGGAAGTCACAAATTTAGGGTTTGCTGTCTGCTCTGTTCATTGGATCATGGTCAGTGCCCAGAAAAGTGTCTGCCCATAATGTAGCTTCATGTCTATTAATTCCAGGTTAGAATGACATCACCTGCTTCCAAGATGTCTAAATGGGCCTGGGCACCTCTGCCAACCCTCATGGAATTGACTTCAGGTACACCAAGAAGCCCATAGAGGGAATCTCAAATCAATGAAAAAAACAGCAAAGCCCAAGTGCAGGTGGTTAGTGAGGGGTGAGGCAAAGTCTTCATTCTGGAGGAGAGAAAAATAATCAAATAGAATAAACACAGCCCCTCCAGCAGATCTTTCTAAGGGACCAAGCCTGGTTAAGCAATTTCCAGAGATATCCCACTCAGTCCTCAATAATCCTATGAGGTTGATGTGCTTGGCACCCCACTGTTCAGAGGTGTGATGGTGAAGTTGCCCTGTGCCTGGGGGACAGGGAACACCTTCTGAACATGAGGACCTGTTGTGTAGAGATGAAGATTCAGTAAGTACTGGTGAAGGAGGAGTTGGAGGGGGGTGGTCACCCAGGACATCAGGATCCAGGGCCTCCTTCAGGTTTTGTAGCATGCCTGCTGGTACCACCCATAGAGTGAGGGTTACATCCAAATCCATAGCTAACTGTCTAATTTAGGGTAGGACAGTGGGGAGACCAAGGCAGTAGCCATACTGACCCTCATGAGGCTCCTGGGGAGGCTGAAGGGTAGTTTGTTAGCTGAGAAGTGGTGGTAACTCCCTGAATTAGAAACATGATCCTATGAGTGCCAACCAAACATCACATTCTACAAATGAGAAAACAAAGGCTTATCCCAGACAGAAGGCCCTGTGTGAAGACACCTATGCCATTGTTCTTCATGGTTTTGTTGAAATGGAAATGAAGAAGGGAATGAGGTCCAAGTCTCAGCCAGGAAAGCTGGAGGGCTGTGGTAACTGCCTTCATCTGAAAGGTGGTGCAGCCCAGGGTCCCCAGCTCCTACTATCAGAGCCCAGGCTGTGTTCCTCAAGATAGCATATGGCAGAGACCTGGGCAGAGTAACAAAGGCCACTGACATTCTGGCTAAACATATCCCTTCTAATCCTGGTGATGTGTTAAGACCTGAGAGGTTATGCAAGGACAGTTGGGCCACTGCCACATGGACATGTGGGTGCAGGGATTATAATCAACTGAATCATGAACCTCAAAATCATCACAGGTAGTGAAGTGAATTAATGTCAATATTGCTGCTCTGATGCCACCAATATGTAGACAGTGACTTTACATGTGCTGAAGGCCATGTCTGTGCAGTAAGGTTGAGGATGGATGAGGAGTTCAGGCCCAGCTTCTGTAGGGAGGATTATGGATCTTCCATGCCTCAAACCCAGAGGGAAGTAGTTAGAGTGGTGTCTGTCTTGGCTCCAAGTCTTTCTCTAGTTCCTGCCTGTGGTATCCCCTCAGTACCCACACTGACCCTGAGCCTGGGCTGGTGCCTATTGTTGGTGTTGGATGCTCGCTTCACCTGAGGCTCAGGGAGCTGAAGCTCCTGCTCGACAGCTCCTCAATTTTCTTCATAGAGCAGGTAAAGACAGTGCCTGGTAGCCCATAGGAATCCTCAGACCCTGCCTTGCCAATGTTCATGCTGTTCCTACCCTTGTGACCTTCTACCATCCAGACTTCTTCAGAACCCATGACACAAGTTTCTATTTCACACCATCAGAAGATGACACCGGGGTCCCAGGATTAACCTTGGGCACACTCCTTCCCTTCCTGCAAGCCCTGTACTGGGGATGAACATGACATGGAACCAGACTCCTCAGAGACTTGTTTTCCCCACATTCTGGAGGAAGGGATGGGGCTCTATAGGGTCTGCCCAGGATGGTCCTACTTTGGCCTTTCTGGTGTTACCATTGGTGCCTCCTGGAATGTAGCCCAAGGTGTGTGAAGCAGGAGCTGAAGCAGCATCTGTAGTTTTGGAAGATAATGTCACTGTGATGCAGTTGAGGTTGTGGCCTTTGGAATGTGGGATATAGAAGAACTTGTTACTCTCAGTGAAGGGTATCTTGAGGCCATGGTCTCTGAAAGTTCAGACACAGCCATCAATACTTCAGCCCATTGTATGTATTTTGCCATTTATCTGCTCCTTCATCCTTGCATTATCTTCAGTGTTGCCCCTTAAACATCAAGCTGCTATGGTCATTCTTGGACACGACTGTGTATGGCCAAATGCTATCATTGCTCTGAGGATAATATCTAGGTGTGAAATTGAGGGTAACATGGTGGGAACATGTTTAACTTAGAATTTGTTTAATTGTCTTTCAAAGTGGTTGTTCACAGCAGACTTTGAGATTTTCCAATTTTTCTTGTGAGGATACTGAAACCATATTATTGTATTTTCAATTTTTTCTGATTTTATTTTGTGCATGTAGCCCAGGAAAGGCTATTTACACTATATAAAACTCTACATTTAATGCCTTGAGATAATTCTTATACCCAGAGGTAAGAAAGCTTCTGACTTGTAATAAACCCCATGTCTTTTTTGGCTGCCTGGGCTGGAGATGCTTGCTATTCTTCACCCTTTATCAATTTGAAGTCCTTTTCCAAGGGAATTATGAGTGGTCTCATCTCTGAGCTAGTACTGACAAGAGAATAATCTCAGATTTCCAGCCACTGGCCTAGGACCAGTAGCCAGCCTGGCTTTGCTAGGTCCAGGGCTAGCATTCATGGCTAAACATGTTGTTCTTTTGTAGTATATAACAAGCTTATAAGTCATACTCAGAAGATAAGTCACTTGTTTTTATCAGACCAAAGAAGGATCACTGTGTATCCAAGTCTGAATATGGACAGAACATGGACATTTTTTATACCACAGAAGTGACCAGTCATTGCTCTACTCTCACTAGACATAAGTAACTACTGTTTTTACCTGCTTACACCTTTACATCATTGGGGCTTTCTATCTTTCTGTATGAGATGTGTCATCAGGAAAGAGTTCACAGACATTATTTCAGGGACAGTGGCCCGTCAGTGTCATAAGAATAAACTATGAACAAGTATAGGAGCCCTCTCCATGCCTTCAATACCTCCCCTCCCCTTTCCTTTGCCCAATGCTGATTGGTTACTTTGAATATTTCCCCTCCTCTTTGCCCCATGCTGATTGGCTGCCTTCAGTGCCTCTCCTTTTCTCATCCCATGCTGATTGGCTGCCTTCAGTGGCTCTCCTTTTCTCATCCCACGCTGATTGGCTGCGCGCCTGACATGGATCAGTACCCTATTGGCTGTAACCTAACCTCAGGGCCATGATTGGTCCGAGGACCCTATATAAACTG
>PVHX01016667.1:0-42512 GCA_004024805.1 Geosciurus inauris | reverse complement strand
AACACTCCCTTACTAGTTTTTCAAAGACATTTTTGGACTATCTAGTATAGTAACAATATAATGGTTTATAGAAGTTTTTTTTTTTTTTTATTTTTTTTTAAGCAAGAAGCAAGTTTGTAAATGCAAAGTGCAACAAGAAGGACAGATTCTTGTCCAAGGCCAGAGGCCAGATAAGAGATGTTAGTAATTGGGCTCCATGGTAACAGCTGGCAGGGGAAGGAAAAAACGGGAAGAAGCTCTCCCCTTCTCAGGTGCTGTCCTTGAAGTGTTAACTTGCCCAGAACATGAAAGAAAAAGCTGCTTTTGTGTGAACTTCTGAGCCCTCTCCCCTTACACGCTGGGTATAACTTTCTGAAACTGCCTGAACTCCCCGGGTTCAGCAGAATTAATCGATTACAGGGAAAGCTGTACCCTCTGAACTGACTGTAGTCAAATAAACCTGCTTCCTGTTTCCTACCCAGCATCTTGCCTCATCTGTCCCTACAACAGTTAAACTACTCATTGAAGGAGTTCAGGAAATATCAAAGTATGCTACTTTAGTATATTATTTTAAATTGAAAGCCCTTGAAAAACAGGAAAACTGTAAAGCTGACTTCTCCTCCATTTATTTTAAGATGAATCCTCCAGAACAACTCAACTGTCATAAATCCTCTGAAGATTAACTTTTATCTAAGGCAAAGAGATTTCACCACTTCCAAACTCATCTATTCCTTTGAGAGTCCAACTATCTTTCTAAAATCTATTTATTCTGAAGCTTCTTTGTAGCTTATTCCTGAGCCCCATTCAGTTTCTGTCTGACCATTTATATAGCTGCAACTTTCCTACAGCACCCAGTCCTATATCTGTCAGCAGTTGCAAATCCATTCTGGACCAAAAAATTTGCTCTGACAGGCTGTAATGTAGCTCAGCAGTATTTTTTTGTATGTGTGAGGCCCCAGGTTTAATCCCCAGCACCGCAACAAATAACCCCAAACAAAACAATAACCCCAAAAGGTTTGCCCAAAACACAAGTCCAAGGGGCTTTAGAATCAGAGAACTAACCTACAATCCACAGATGCCACAGGAAAACGGTGAACATGATGGATTTAATGGGAACCTTACCTGATGCTCTTAGAGGCCACTGAAGCTTTGATTTGGGTCCTGATGACCATACCAAAACTGTTAAAAGGAAAATTCCTTACAATTCAAGTACATTTTGTTGAGTTTATTAGAGCAAAACAAAACAAAGACCACTGGAGAATCAAGCAGCTTCCAGAACCACAGCATATTCCAAGAACTTCAATCAGCACTGTGGTCCAGTAGCATTTATAGGAAAACAGAAATGATGCCTAGCCAACAACTTAATTGGCTACAGCCTAGTCAGTCAGTTGGGTATAGTTCAACTAGCTGATTGTTTACTTGGCTACAGGGCATCTGCAACCAGCTGAAACTCAGTTTAAACTGCTATTAAAGTCTATATGGGTTTGATCTGTTGGGCAGGGCCAATCGCAGGTCTCTAAATCCATGGTCTCCCTTAAGTTTTATTAACTGAAGGAACAGAAAACCTTCATTATGACAAGAAGTACAGAACCTTGTTGTAATATTCTTCCCTGTATAAGTCTCCATGTCACCCCAAAGAGTTCCAAATAAGGGAATTGAGAGGACAAGACCTGCGCCATTTTGCAATTCTGGGCCTTTGTCCCCAACCCAGTAGCCCCCGCCCAGTTCCTGAAACACACTTAACGGCACACTGCTCTGGCACCAGTGAGTCGTTTCACAATCTGGGCCAACCAATCAGGAAATTAAGCATTGGGCCCACCATAGCCAAACCTATCAGCCTAAAGGTCAACTGACCTCATACTGACTGTAAGGTAAAAAACAGCCCTTTTGTAATTTTCACATCCCCTCTCTAAAAGCCCAAGGCAGTTCCTGCTCCAGAGAATTCCTCTCCGGAATCTTCCACCTGGGAAACAAAGCCTAACCGCTCAGGTTAGCACATCAAAAGAAGACTGCTACTGCTTATCTGTCCCGTGGATTTTAAAGTGACCAAGCCCTGGCTTGCCACGTGGTTTGTAGTGGGCTCTATAAAATCCCTCCCGCGCGTCTCCTCTCTCTCTTTTCCTCTTTCCTTCGCCTAGGCGCCCACTCCCCTGAATAAAGGATTTCCTGGCTGCGCAGAGGTGTCCATGTCTGGCTTGCCGATGCCCTAACACTGACAACACTCACCCTTACCCAATCCTGTAGTGACAAGACCACTGACCCCCTGCGCGCGCTTTCCCTTACCCAATCATGTAACGCCAAGGCATGTACTCCCCTGCTTGTGATTGTAATCCATAAAATTCTCTGCTCCCCTAGACTTGGGGCCATACCTCCCTACCCGCTGAAGGTGTGCGGACCCTGCTCGAGCTTGAATAAAAGACCCCTTGTGTAATTGCATTGGGATTGGACTCCTGGTGATCTCTGGTGGTCTCATGAGTCTGGGCATTACAGAATGACTTGGCAAATTGTCCCAACTGGTAAATGATAAAAACATGGGGCAGAGGACAAGCTATTTTCCTTGGAAGATTTACTTGGTTCCCACCTAGGTGGCAGGTCCCTTCCTTTTCTGTTTCATGACTGCAGTGCTACTGGTACAAAGAATGTGGATAATGGCAGGGGTTCTCCTTACTCTTTGGAGATGCAGAAGTGGAGTGGGTGAGTGAGCTGTGAAGGGGATATAGTTTCATGTTTCTCTAGCTGGTTGATCGTTATCTGAAGTTTAGTGCTTCTTGCGTCCACTAGTGGTGAATAATGACCCTTGGGGTGGGGGTAAAGCCTTGAAATCCTGGGAGTCTTGCTCTGTCTATTTAAAGGATTTCTCTACTACAAGATCTCTACTCTACTACAGTAGATGGGATTTGGTTAAAGCATATCTTTACTAAAAGGCTCAGGTATTTGTCCCACACCTTATAGACTGGGAATAATATTGCTACTTCATACCTGTTGGAGGTTTAGACCCAAGAAACAGATTTGGCATGCTGGCAGGTGGAAGAAGATGAAAGATGTAGTTGGGATAGTAGACAGTGTTTATTCAAAGTTGGCAGCAGCCTTTAGCCTCCAGCTTTAGCTTCGCTTACCCCAGCCAGTTCCATTTAGCTCCATTTTGCCATTTGTATAGGCCCTTTTTATATGGAGGTCAGACAAAGAAGGCACATTGCTAACAAGTTACATAAGTGGGTGTATGCTCACAAGCAAATGTCTATGGCCTTGAGTACATACACTGAATCAAGGCATTCATGACCTTGGCTACATAAAAAACAGCCTGACAGAAGCCTAACTATAAGTATTTTGGGCCTTCCCTACAATAATACCCTTACATGCATCTCACTGGCTTAGGTGGTCCTCAGTTCCCAGGCCCTCAGGGGTATGTGGGATTATAAAAAATATTTCTTATCTCTGCTTCTGATTCTCAGCACAGAGCTTCAGAAACCCTTAAAATTTCCTATGTGATAGAAGTATCGTTGTTATGCTAATGAAGTACAAGTGGTGAACCCCTAGATAGCTTCAGAATGAGAGCCAGTCAGCAGAAACACCAAGTACATTATTAGAGGGTTGGGACTTTGAATAGCCTATACTCCAGGAAGAGGGGAAGCTAGAGATTTTCTGCCGTAGCCCAAAATCCTCAAGACACTGTTTGACAAAGTTCTGGTGCCTGCAATGGATCAGGGTGAAGAAATGCACTCCTCAATATGTTTCTTGTTGGGATGCCCCTTCTTAGTTTGACAGAATTAATTGTGCTTGCTTGTGTCATTATTCTAATTCCCAGAAAGACAAGATCAGTCAATCCTGGTCCCCTAAAGTCTCTTGTAATCAAGAAGAGGCATTTGATCACCCAGGAGAATAAACAAGAAAATCCCCATCAGGAGAGTACTACTGATATGATGTTTCTTAGTAGCAATTCTAGAAATTCCCCTGTTGATAGTTCCACTTTAGATATGTTATCCAGAACACTTAGGCCCACAGTTTCCCCAATTACATTTGGAAGTGCTCTCAGGCCTGGCTGTAGAAGGCTGCTTTGGCAACTTCAGTAAAGTGAGCTATGGGAAATTGTGGCTCCAACTAGTCCTATGCCTAAAGCTCAAATGCTAGTCAAGCCTTCTCGCAGGCCCTGACAAAAATGGATTCCCCCTGTAGTAAAATCCAGTGATATTTGACATGGGTAAAGGCAGAAGACGGCAGGTGTCCAGGTAACTTAGGACTGGACCCTTCCCCACCATACTCGGAGCTTACATTAACGGAAAAAACGATTTGGGTTAATAGAAAACATGTTAATTGTGGTTCCTTGTTTACATGGGAGAGTCCTAAGAAACAAAGGCCTCCATACCTGCCCAGAGAAACTGAACTCAAATTATATAAACAATGGTTGCTACAGGATAGGGCTCAGGGAAAGTTCGGAGAATGATATTTTGATGATGTATGTAATAGTTAACTTAACCTGCAGCTTTGGGCAATTCTGGACATGAGCAGAAGCCGTTGACCACATGTGTGTCAATGGCTATGCTTTTCAGTGTAGTTACCACAGTGACCTATTAGTCTTATGCTACTCTCATAGTTAAAAACACCTTTGTTAGCCTCATCATGTTTTTTGAGAATACAATAGGAAGCTTAGTGATCTCTAGTCTGATATTAATCTTTTTTTAAAATGTTTATTTTTTAGTTGTAGGTAACAGAATATCTTTATTTTATTTTTATGTGGTGCTGAGGGTCAAACCCAGTGCCTTATGCGTGCTAGGCGAGCACGCTACCACTGCGCCATAATCCCAGCCCCCTGATATTAATCTTAAGAACAGGACATGAGGACCCTTATAGTTACAGTCTCTAGTTAAGATTTAAAAATCCTTTGATGCTGATGTAGTTATCCAGGACAATTATAGATGACCACTCTGTGTTTATGAATAACTCATGATGATTTGTAACCCCCTTTTCTTTTCTCTTAATCAATGACTGTAAATCACTATAAATAAAGTGCTGGTCTAAACTTGGACGGACACAGCTGCATCAAACCTGGTCTCTGTGTCTCATTGGTGCTATTTTCGCCAACACCACTCATCCCACCTCAGGACCTGACACCCTGCGGAGGCGGGCCCCCCCGTAATTTTCAATCACATAGCCAATTATTTAATCAGTCATGCCTATGTAATGAGAGCCCCCCTTCCACTTTCCAAATTAGGACAATGAATCTCAGAGGAACTTCCTGGTGGATATAGATATTGATATACTGGGAGTATAAGAAGTCCTCATTCCCCGAGGGGAGCACATGGACTCTGTGCTCCCTCTCAGGCTTACATATCCTTTATAATAAAATTGTAATTAGGTAAGATGGTCTTCTACTAATGATGGTTTAACTTACACTTTTTTAACTTTAAGATGGTGTGAAAGCATAATATGCATGCAGAAGAAACTACTTTGAATTTTGATCTTTTCCTGGGTCGGCAATATACCCTATAATACTCCCTCCTGATGCTGGGCAGTAGCAGCAAGTCTCAGCCCCTCGTCAGCCACAGGATCACAAGGGGAAACTGACACTGTACAGTGTACCGTGTTGCTAAGCTATGATGTTCATTAGGTGAAGTATATTAAATGCATTTTCATCTTATAATGCGCTTTTTTTTTTAATATTTTTTTAGTTGTAGATGGACACAATGTCTTTATTTTATTGCTTTGTATGTGGTGCTGAGGATCGAACCCAGGGCCTCACGCCTGCAAGGCAAGCGCTCTACCGCTGAGCTACAATCCCAGCCCCTTATAATGCGCTTTTTAAGACATAGTGCTATTGTAAGTTGAGGAGCATCTGTACAGTGCTTTCCTGAGTTTTGAGTTGTTCTAGTGACTTATCAAACCTGAGGGTGATCATTGGAACCCCTGAACTTTTAGTCAGTTCGTCAGAACTGTGGGTGGCCTGGGGACCTTACTTGCAGCTATAAGGGAAGTCTTGTGGAAGACTGAGTCTTTAAATCTGTGGTGTCTGAGGCTAATGGATGGTTAGCATCAGAACTGTATTGAAGTATAGGTAGAACATCTCTAATCCAAAAACTTCAAATACAAAAGGCTCCAAAATCTGAACTTTCTGAATGTCAACGTGATGCTAATAAGTTTTGAATCTGGGGACACTTCAGATCCAGTATTTTCTGATTAGGGATGCTCAACAGGTGAAGTCTATGTAAATATCCCCAAATCTGGTAAACTCCAAAATCTGAAACACTTCTTGTTCCAAGCATTTTAGATAATGAATACTTAGTTCAGTTTGGGGTGATCAGATGTCTCACGAAAATATTCTTTTTCCTCCTTACTCTTCTCCCCTTCTCCCCTCACTTCTTGATGACGTTCCCTTCTGTCTTTATTACCTCTGCCAACACCCTGCCTTCCTGCCTTCCTGCCCCCTATCCACTTCCAGAATTTGCTACTTCTCCTTACAGATTAAAGAAACTCTAGTGTCTTACTTTTCTTGTTTCTAAGAAATATGGCAATGTAAGCTGCAGCTTAAAATTAGTGGTTCCCTCTTCCACACAACTCTACAGAGAAGACTTGGCTTAGAGATTTAGTTTTGATCTCAGTGAGGGCTCTGTGCATAAAAGAGGGCCTTTTAATCTTAGGTCTGGCTGATAGTCTCAATTTTTGGGGGGGTACTGGGGATTGAACTCAGGGGGGTGTCTATACCACTGAGCTGTATCCTCAGACCCCTTATTTATTTATTTTTTGTTATTTTGAGACAGGGTCTTGCTAGATTGTTTAGGGCCTTGCTAAATTGCTGAGGCTGACCTTGAATTTATGATCCTCCTGCCTCAGCCTCAGGGTCACCGGGATTAGAGATGTACACAGTTAAGCCTGGCATTCCTCAACCCTTTGAAGCCAAACATACCTCATCATAATGATGATTCCATTCCTTCCAAACAAGAACTTTTATAGTTCTTCTAACCTTGGCTTTATTATGCCAGGGGACCATTTACTCTCTGCTTGTCTTCTTGTATTTTCACCAGCAAGTGAAAATAATGTCAAACACAAATTTTTTTTCTATAACATTATATTTCTGCCCACTAGGGATGGAGTGGTGGTGAAAGAAGTTTGGGTTCATTCATTCATGAAGACATAATTGAATTAAAATTAAACCAATTCAGTTTTAGGTGGTGATAATTTCTTTCTTAAAAAACAGTGTATCTTTTTCAAAAATTTTTATGAAAATTTATTTAAAAAGTACATATAAATATGTCCCATCACACAAAATTCTAGACATAACAAGATTTAAAAACAGCATAATGGAAAATATAAATATGTATTTTATTTTCCTACTTATACCTTTTGTGCATTCATTATCTTTTCTAAGGTTGGCATTTTTAACATTTTGATTCATACTCATAGTAAAAACAAATATTATAAAAAGGCATAAAGCAAAAAGTCCCCTCTCTCTATCCCTTTCTCAGATATCAGATCTCCCTCCAAACTTTCAATCATGTTTTTTTTTTTTTTGTGGTGCTGGAGATTGAACCCAGAGGCAGCACCCTACCAACTGAGCCCAACCCCAGCCCAACCATGTTGTCTTTTACATAAATGGCTTCACATTACATATGTTCTATAACTTACTTTTCACTCAATACTGTTGGGGAACTCTTTTGTGACAGTATAAAGCTGCTTCATTTTTTTTTAATAGTTGTACTTGATTCCTTGATATATCAGCCAATTCCCTAACGAAGGCTACATAAGGTGTTTCTGCATTAATGCAGCAATGAACACATTGATAGCTTATTTAGACAAATTCAGCTATTATACCCACTTGTGGATTCTTTCAGTCTCTGAAAAATCAGATATTTTAAGTGAAAATGGCAATATTAAAAATGACTAATGGACTATGTGGGTAATGTGTGAATTGAAAGGGAAAGAATCAGGATTTTAGTAATCTTGTCTTTACTAAGTTATATTCAATTCAACAAATCAAAAAGCCTATAAACCTAACTCGTTTTAAAGGCTGTGGTCAAGTTGATGAGATGGAGGATTATTTAAATTAAGGCTGTTCTCTTCCCATAGAATTTCTTGAGGGGCTCTTCTTTATTTCTCCAGCACATTCTTCCTGTTCCATTCCCTGAAGTTGCTTGATTTGTCTCAACTTGATTTTAACTACCAGACTGTTTGGCAGCAGGCAATGTCAATTTTAAAAATTTAAGGCATTTCTAATGAAATATTATCATTAGCCATTAGGACCTGGGGTTTGGGTGGCAGAGAGTTATGAAGGAGGGAGGTAACCTTTTCATAATCCCAGTTTGGACAACCCCCAAACCCTTGGTACAATATATATGAGACAAAGATTCATCTTGCTAAGTTGCTTAGGGCCTTGCTTATTTGCTAAGGCTGGCTTTGGCCTGTGCAACCACATCTGGCTACGATTTCTCCTTAGTTTTGTGTCAGGCTTGAAATTTAGCTAAAAATTGAGCAGTGCATTAAAAAATTCCCTCTATACTCTGCATGCTATCTTTAATATCAGAGTCATCTTCCTGTTTTTAAATTATTCTCATCAGACCTTCCAAGGTAGGAAGCAGAAACTACTGAATGCCAAAAGCAGCTTGCAAAAGGAGAAATTATACAGTGAGGAGGAAACAAAAAACAAAACAACAACAAAAAAAAAACAGCACAAATATTTTCTCTTCACAAATGGAAGCAGAAGACAGAAAGTGAACAAGGGATAGAAATATCTGTTGACACCAGTGGGCATGGTGTCAACAGATTCACAGAGGGTGATTTGTACTTTGGCAAGCCTCTCAATCTGCTATGATCTGCAAATGTTCCTTTTGGAGAAAACTGTGATGCTGATAACAGCAGTTTTAACCTAAAAGAAATTAACATCCAAAGATAATACTGGTAATACTTGCTCATATATTGCTATATCCACCCACATTATATAAAGCCACCAAGATAAATGTCTTCTGTACTTTTCTTCACAGCTTAGCATCTATCTTAAGTCTTTTCTTAAAGATGTAGCTGGCAACACAGGAGTGTGAATCTGGGCCACCTTAAAGCTCTTCCCTCGAAGGCCTTTTCCTGTGGCACCGGCAGATGGATGTGTTATCGTCTGGCTGAGGAACATGTTCCATTCCATCACGGATCTCAGGCTTGCTGGACTGGAGCTCAGCATATTTCTGAAATGTGTGTTTGAAGGCAATTGAAAGATTAGTCCATACTTCATTCTCCTAATACTTCTACCCACCTTATTCCTAGTCATTATATTTCAGACCCAAACCAAACATCTGATTTATTCTGGTCCTAAAGTTAAAATTTAACGTTAGTTATTATAGATGCTGGTACAATACTTCATAATCTACTCAACAACCCTGATTCACAATTTTATGTGTAAGGAGGAATGCTACAAGAGAGATGCCAAGTCAAGTGTCCCTACTTGAACTGAACAGCAGTTCTCAGCACTAATCTTCTACTGTTTAATGAATAATTAACTTGTTGAATATTCAAATCAGCAAAGATGATAAACATCTCAAGATAAAGTGGGTAGTACATATCCTTTCTGTTAGGCCTATAGTCACATCCATTTTAAATGACAACTGGCCTGTAAATGTTCCTCTACTATGGCTACTGACTGAAATATTTCTAGAAATTGGATATTTTACTTCAATGGTTCTTTGTCCATGTAGCTGTATACTCCTGGTACTGAGCCAAACCCAGCAAGATGCTGATATAAAGGGGTAAGCCTAATTAAATTTTTAGGGGAAGAAAATCCTACTATTAAAAGTAAGCTAGACCAGCAGAGAGGACAGAATCCACTTAAGGAAGGGCATTTGAGGAATTTACTTTTACTGTTCCTGAAGAAAAATAAGTTTGTTAAAAATAAAAACATAATTTCTTATCTTTTCTTTCTGTCTCGATTTTACTGAGTAAAACACAAAGTAGTTACTCAAAGGTTAACTTTCTGGCACATGTAGGAAGCAAGACATGAGGTCTGAGGAGGGCTGACCAGCAGGATGACCTCTGAACTGACCTGTAGAACTCTGTAATAGTAGCAGTAAAGCCTGTGTGGCTGTAGCAGGTCCCTAGCGGTCAGCTGCCCTTCTTTTGCAATCTTCTTGGCTTCTTCATCATTTTCCTGAAGGGTTTTTTAAAAGAATAAAAATTATTCCTGCAGCCACAAAGAAAGGTGGGGGCAAATGTGAGTTGGGAAAGATGTGAATGTGATCAATAGGAAAAATGGAAATATAACTTAAGGATGAAGCCATGGAAATAGAGTGCCTTCCTAACCATCTCTGTTACAGGGAAATGATCAGACAGACACATATGGCCCTGATTTCCATCGTTACCACAGTACAACACCCACATGTGGCCTCTATCAGGACTACTTTGGCACTTTCCTAGCTACCCAGAAAGAAAGCTTGGCTTTGGTCAGTCATCTGTCCTCCTAGACTCATTTTCTCTGCTTAAGAATAATGTGAATCAATTCTCACATTATAGCATTTTTTAAAAGCTCCATTTAAATATGCAGCCAGAACCATCAGAGACTATATTGTTATAATAAAAAAAATTTAGTTATTATTACCCACAGGCTATTTCCTTAGTACTAGGAATAGTCAGTGTTCCTAATTATACTTTTGAAAATAGTTTATCTTCTACCATACTGCCAATAGGAAAAGCCATTCTCTGGCAAGTCTGGCTCTCATAAAGGGTCACAAAAATGATTCTGCCAGTTTGTTCCTTAAGCAAATATTGCTTCTCAGAAACTTAGAATAGACTTATAAAGCAAGGGTGAATTTTTATAATGAAACACAACAGCTTTTCAATACTTTTCCTTTTCAAAAGGGAATTCCTGTTTTATGGGAGATTTGTGTTTCTTGGAATGTTGTACATAGCATGCATTGGTTAAGAACTTGTGCCTTTTCAATTTCATTTTTCATTTCTATTTCATGAACTATTTTATTAAGTATGTTTTGTAGTGCAGGCTTTCTACTTGTGAATTATTTTAACTTGTCTATTGTGGAAGGTTTTTATTTCATCATCACATTTGCGGCTTAATTTTGCTGGGTATAGTATTCTTGGTTGGCATCCATTTTCTTTCAGAGCTTGGTATATATTATTCATCAATGTTTATAGCAACTCAATTCATAATAGCTAAGCTAGGGAACTAACCTAGGAGCCTTTCAACAGATGAATGGATAAAGAAAATGTGGTACATATACACAATGAAATATTACTCAGCCAAAAGAAAGAATGGCTTTATGACATCCAGCAAATGGATGGAGCTGGAGACTATCATGCTAAGTGAAATAAGCCAATCCCGAAACACCAAAGATTGAATGTTCTTATATGTGAACACTAACACAACAAGGGGGGATGGGTAGAACAGAAGTGCAGTGGATTAGGCAAAGGGGGATGAAGGGAAGGAAGGGGGGACAGGAATAGGAAAGACAGTGGAATGAATCTGACATAACTTTCTTATGTACATATATGAATATATATCATGTATAACCACAAGACTGGAATCCTCATTACATTAAGACATATTTCATGTTTGTATAAATGTCAAAATATAATCTACTGTCATGTGTAACTAAAAAGAACACATTTAAAAAAAAATAAAGCCACTGGGGGACGGGGAAGAACTTGTGCCTTTTTTTTCTACATGAAGAAGAGTGTCACAATTGCCTTAAATGTTCTCTTATATGTAAAGTCCTTTAACTCTCTTCTTTCAGTCTATAATTTGCATTTTGTGTGTTCTTTGTGTGGGTGTGTGTATGCACAAATAGTGATTCTTTTAAAAAAATCATTATTGTATATAATTCTGTATTTTAAATCTTAAAATCCTCAAATACGTTGATAGAGGAGAGGGTACACAAATGATTCTGATGTTGACTTTAGATATTTCAAGAGAAAAAAAGTTCCAGAGAAATCAGATTTCTTTCAATTTCACTATATCAAATTAAACTGTATTGTGATAGAACTCAGGTAACTAGTAGTGGTGAATGTGTTAGTGCCTAAAGAAATAAAAAAAAATTGTAGGGAACGTACCTTGGCCCATTTAACTTTCTCCAGTAAATCACTAAGATTTCTTTTGATTGGAACATAATGTTTCCATGGCCTAAGTGCCACATAGAAATGTTCATAATACGGTGAGTCCTGCTTCAGAACCAGGCTGTCTCCCAGCATGAGATATGGATACCTATATGCAGCCACAGTCCCATCAACATTCACCTGATACTTGTACTGAAAGATCAAAAATGAAAAACATAAGCAAAACCTTTTCACAATGATTTGCTTCACTTGTGCTTCTCATCAATGCTGTAATACTAAATACAGAAGAATGTTTAAAAATTTTATTTTGTAACTTACATTTTCTCTTTATGTTCAAATCATAAGCAGCCCTTAACAGATCAATTTGAAGAAATACAAAACATTTAAGGATAGGTGATAGACAATTTTAGGAAATAGGAATGAATACCTATTTTGATTATGTTCATACAATGAGGAATTCAGATCTCCATAACTATTAAAACTATTTTCAAAAAGTATGTATTTATTAAAGTTGAATACTGATAAGAATTTATACTTTTGTGTATAAACAATTTCACTTGTTCCTATACTCAATCCCTGAAGGAAGAAAGTGTTACCTTTCTTTTTGTGTCAAGGAGATAGAAACATGAAGAAGTAGGTACTCTGTTTACCTATGTTGAATTAGTAAGTTTTGATTTCCACTTCAAAAGCACTTTTCATAGGCATTAAACCTTATTCAATTATTATACTATGAAGCAGTTACTTTTTTTTTAATAAGTGAGAAAACTTGTCTTCAGGGAAATACATAAATCTCTATTCTGAATCCAAAATCCCCCATCCTTTTCATGATAGCACCCTGCAGTGAAGAGAATACACTCCCAGATCTGGTAATTACTGACTTATTTGTTTTGTGATGCTGAGGCTCAAACCCAAGATCTTGTGCATGCTAGGCAAGCACTCCACCAATGAGCCACACCTCCAACTCCTTAATGATTTCTTAAATAAACTGGTTCCAAGGAGTTTTCTAGTCAGATTTTGTCACATAGTTCACACCTCTGTCTCCTTTGGGCCTCATAGTAATGCTCTGAAAGAGCAAGGTAGGCATCACAGGTGTTTGGAGACGAGGGGCAGTAAGAGATGAAGGTCCCATGGTCAGTAGCAGAGGCAGGACTGGACCTCCAACTCTAGTTCCAGCATACATTAAATGTATTCTCTTTTTATTTACAAAAGACATTAGACATCACTTCGTATAAAAGACATATCCTTAGCTTATTAAAACAAATATTAAAAAGGGAAAAAAAAGAACGAGACATATACCAAAACTCATGCTGACCCTACAATTTGAGCATTAAACATAGCACTGAGCTATTTGGTAGAAAAGTTAACAGCAAAAACAATAAGAAAAACTATAATGAACTTTTTAATTCCCAGGTCTGGTAAGAAAGAATGAAAGTGTATGTCAGTTCACAGAAGAAATTTGCCTACGCCCACCTATTTGATAGACTTTTAACAAAAGTTCATCATTTCATATCATACAGGAAGACTCTATACTTGGAGATCAGAGGTACTAGTGATACATACCTTAAAAAAATCAAAGAAACCCATCAACTTGGCTTTTCCAAGCTCCTTTTCCTTCTCCTGGAAAAAGAAATAGCCTGTAATTCCTGCATCTAGCAGTTGTGGATTTTCTTTGGACAGCTGTACCAACTGCAGCCTCTCCTCACGGCTATCTCTACCTCTGAAGAAAGCTTTCTCTGTTTTATTGATCCAGGAAGGCCCTAAAAATTTGAGGCCATAAAAATAAATTACAATTAAGAATTTGACATTTTTATATGGCAAGCATAATCCTCTTTAATCCACCATTATCATTTAAGATGTTAATGCTGTTTTATCATCAACTCATAAAGTAGATGCTATTTCCAAAAAATATAGGATCAAGTCTCAATTTGCCAGAGATAACTTTCAAAAACACTATTTTTATGTGCGTAAGTAAAGAATACTCCAATTTCACCTACTTGCCTGTTAATGGGAATTGGCACAAGTACTAGTGTTTCCTGTTGTACAAGACTAGGAAATATCCAAAATCATACTGGATCAAGTTTAGAGAAAAAGAGATTTGCCGGGTGTGGTGGCGCACGCCTCTAATCCCAGCACTTTGGGAGGTTGAGACAGGAGAATGGTGAGTACAAGGCCAGCCTCAGCAACAGCGAGGTGCTAAGCAACTCAATGAGACCCTGTCTCTACGTAAAACACAAAATAGGGCTGGGAGGTGGATTTGTGGTCGAGGATCCCTGAGTTCAATCCCCAGTATCAAAAAAAAAAAGAAAGAAAGAAAAAGAGATTCAATGACTTGGCTCATTCACCAAACAATAGCTTCTTTCATCTTTCATGTTTCAAAATCAAACAAATGAGCCAGGCTTTTGTTTACAGGATTATCACAAAAAATTGTATAACTAAGACAGACCCACAAATCTTTAATCCTCAGGCTATTCAGAATTTTGGGGAAGACTTTTTTCTAATACACCATTAAATACAAATACATATTTATATATATACATATACATATACACACATATTTATAGCTTCTCCTTTTTTGCAGGAGGGAATATTCTAGGAGAGTTAATTTGAATTGGTTATTATTCTAAAGAGAGAAAGCCATTGGTTAACACCTGTCATTGTCTTGAGGGATAAATCATAAAACACAGAAATGGGAGGGGGTCAATCTTTTTATTATTGTAGCACACCTTTCAGGAATTCATTGTTATCAAATTAAAAGTAGGCCAGGGTTGGGGTTGTGGCTCAGTGGTAGAGCACTTGCCTAGCATGTGTGAGGCACTGGTTTTGATCCTCAGCACCACAAAAAAATAAATAAAACAAAGGTATTGTGTCTATCTACAACTAAAAATATTTTTTTAAAAGTAGGCCAGTTTTCATGTACTGTTATCTTTGCATGGTTTATAACTCTCCAATCTTGTGTACATAAAAAGTTCATCAAACTATAATAATCAGAAATTCAAGCTATAAAGACAAGGCAAGGTATTCTCATTTGAGTGAGTTTGGTTTAAAAAAAATTGTGTTGTATCATAAATCCAAGCCCATCAAATAGGAGGAAAGGAATTCACATTTTTAAAGATAAAGAGGCAGAAAAAGGAAAGGGAAGAATTCCTTACCAAATGTTGAAGACTATAATATCTAAACTATACTTTTTTCACAGTTCTCTTATATTTGTGTAACATTTTATATATTTCAAAATTATCTCTCATTTCATCCAGAAATATGAAGGCCTCAGAGTCATAATCAAATGACAACTTTCCCAAATTAAACTTGAAGGACACTCAGTGAAGGTAGGTTTGGGTGTTACTAGCCCAAGCCATATCTCTTTAATCTTAGAATTAGAAGAATCATAAGCAAACCACTTCAGTACTTAGAGTGCCTTTTTGTGGTTGGTTGGTTGTTTTTCTGTGGCACTGAGATGGAGACCAGAGCATCACATGTGCTGAACAAGTACTCTACTATTGAGCTACATCTTATCCCCAAAGGTGTTTTTTGTCTTTTTTCTTGCTAAGAAAATAACAATGGTTATTTAAATATATACATTTACTTTCTTTGACTAAACATTCCCTTCACTATTTTCACTCTTTAAGTTATTCCTTAGACTCAGCCTTAGTTTACCTGTATTTCCCTGAATAGAGAGGAGATCATTGGTAACACCTCTCATTGCTTCAAGTGTGGAATGGGTGATGTCATAGGTTGGAAGGATAACATCTCTTGAATCCAGAGAGCCACACCAGGAAATGATAGGTATAGGGCCAGGGATGTCATTGACTTTTCGATGCTCCAGGGGCCAATCACCAAGATTAATATAAAATTCTAAATCTGGGAGAAGGACCTAAGTAAACAAAAGTACAAACATTAGTGCTGGGAGGACTCCAGTCTTTAATACTAAATACTGTATAGTTCCTTGGCTTTCTTAAATATTTCTGATAGAGATTGGCCATTCAAAAACAGGAGAAGAGAGAAGAATGCTTCTTGGTTGTAAGTTGTATCAGAAAATCTTGTGTGAGGACAGTGTATGACAAATTCTCTTACTCAGAGTCAGCTACCTCTGACGAAAGGTAGCTTTTAAATTTTAGTATTATAGAAGTAGAAACTGTATAGAAAAGTACGAATGAGTGGTCTTGAGAACCCTCTCTGCCAGCTGCCCCAGCAAGAATCCACAGTGTTAAACCCAAGTCCTTGTTTTCCTCCACTATCACCCTCTTTACCACACTTACTTTAAAAAAAATGTTCTTAGTTGTAGATGGAAATAATATCTTTATTTTGTTTTATTCATTTATATGTGGTGCTGAGGATCGAACCCAGTGCCTCACACATGCCAGGCAAGTGCTGTACCACTGAGCCACAACCTCAGCCCTACCACACCTATTTTTGTCTCTGGAATCTGCTGCCTATTTCCATCTCCTTAATTGGTCAATGCCTTAGCTGAGGTCCTTGTCACCTCTTGCCTAGAATGCTGCAATATTTCTTTTTTTAAATACATTTTTAGTTGTAAATGAGCCTTTTTTAAAAAAATTAATTCATATGTAGTGCTGAGAATCGAACCCAGTGCTTCACAAATGCTAGGCAAGCACTCTACCACTGAGCTACAACCCCAGCCTGCTGCAATATTTCTTATTAGGTGTTTTCACTCTAGCTCAAACCTAGTCTCCATGTGGCCAAGATCAAGAACAGCCAATGAAATCTTTAAAACACAAATTAATGTTAACTATTAAGATTAAAAGAATCTTGGGGGTTGAGGGCTGGGGTTGTGGCTGAGTGGTAGAGCACTTGTCTTGCATGTGTGAGGCACTGAGTTCAGTCCTCAGCACCACATAAAAATAAATCAATAAAGATTAAAAGAATCTTAAACCAGATGTGATGGTGCACACCTGTAATCCCAGCAGCATGGGAAGCTGAGGCAGTAGGATCGTGAGTTCAAAGCCAGCCTTAGCAACTTAGCAAGGTTCTAAGCAACTCAGCAAGACTCTGTCTCCACATAAAATACAAAAAGGGCTGGGGAAGTGACTCAGTGGTGGAGTGCCCCTGAGTTCAATCCCTGGGACCCCACCCCTCCCCTGAAAAAAAGAATCTTAAGGACAAGGTCTTAACTTCCTGATTCACATTCAATGCATCACCTAACTTGTTTCAGCTTAGCTTTAAGCCTTGTCTTCCATCCCCATGTACTGGTAAACTCTGGGCTCCTTTCTGAAAATGCCATCCACTTTAATATGTAATTCCCTTCACTTGGAATGTTCTCCTACTTATTCAACTTGGTAGTCTCCTTTCTCATCCCTCAAACCTAGATCTAACATTACCTCCTCTATGACTCACCCTCCTCGGGGACTGGAACCCTGACTCTGTCATGTTGTGATACACTTATCTGTTTGTATTCACATGGCACTCCCACTTCCAAAGAATACAAACAAGTCCCACTAAAGTGTGCCACTCAAAGACCAGGACTGAGTCTCACTTTTTTTAGATTTCTTCCCAGCTACTGGGCAAAAATCAGGAATAAAAGGGAAAGATAAGGAATGCAAATATACATGCTCTTGCTTCTCTGTTATTAATTCTGAACTCATCAATAAAACTCACATCAGAAATTCTTATTATGGAGCGAGGTTTCTTAGTCTTGCACTATTGATATTCTGTGCTGGATAATTTTTTTCTGTGGGGGATTGTCTTGTTCATTGTAGGATATTTACCTACTAAATATGAATAGCAAATCCCACTGTATCCACCGGTTGCTAGTAGCAACACCCAAGGTAAGATCACCAAACATGTCTCCATATATTACCCAATGTCCCTTGGGGGGTAAAATCATTCCCACTTGACAACTATTGCTACAGAGATAGCAACACCAGTACAAGATACAGGAAAACAGGCAGGGTGTTTCGGGTAGAGAGTACTACCTTCAGGGTCAGACACTCTTAATGTGCTCATATGCTCACACAGTGGGCTGAGAGGAGGAGGAAAGCAACTGCTGTTTAAAAAAAGAACTGATTGCCTTCACACATTCAGCACATTTGGAAAACTGTACAACATATTGAGAAGGTTGGCTTTTGGTTTACAAAACTACCTAGATGATCTCTCTGGGCCAGGTAAAAAGTGCCCATCTCCACCCTCCATCTTGCATCAGGCACAAGAAAAAAAGTGGTCTGAATTGTTCTGTTTAAAAGGAATTCAGAGTCCTGCAAATGTGGAAGAGAGGTCAAATAGCAGGACAGGGGCTGGGATTGTGGCTCAGCGGTAGAGCATTTGCCTCACATGCATGAGGCACTGGGTTCGATCCTCAGTACCACACAAAAATAAATAAATAAAAATAAAGATATTGTGTAAAAAAAAAAAGCAGGACAGGAGACGGTTATTGGTGGATGTGGACAGGGGGCCCAACCACGTTTAGAAAGAGACTAAGATCAAAGATGGCCAGTGAAAAGTTCCCAGAGACAGGGATGACTGAGTCTGGTTAGTGAGAGACATCTGTATTTAAGTGTTAGGGTTTTTATTTAGTTTTTTTGTATGCATGGGTACAAAATAACCTCTCTCTGTTACCCCAAGCCTTCAACAAAATGATTCATGCACATGATCTTCCAAAGGTACTTAGGGTAAAATAAGGAAAATATGTTCTAAGTTCAAATTCATCTTGAGGGGCAAAAATAGCTACAGATGGTGAAATCTGAGAGGGAAGAGAATTCAGCAGAAGAGAGAACTTAAAGAAGACACCTAGAGGCTGTAAATATCAAGGAGTTCACAGAAACTTTGGAGTGCCCTTCATGGCCTACCTACCTGGGATGGGGGCTCAAGCTATCTAATTTAAATTTTACAGGAAAGAGAGATCTTCCCAGGTGACTTATGAACATTTGGATGACACATTTCTGAGCTTGCTATTATAATTCTAAGCATTTATATGTTGCAACAAAATCATTAAACAACACTACTTTTTAAAATAAATTCATTCATTCTCATACCTTTCTTGTGAGTGACAGCAAAATTTCATCAGAGAACATTTTGAAGTCTGTGTATTTCCCTAAAGATCTCCGGTAAATGTGGTTATTGAGAATTGTGTAATGTACCACAGCGCCCCTCTCATCCCCAAATCTTTTGGGAACTTCATTTAACATCTGCTGAAGATTGATACTGGGGAAGGAAGCAAAATCCTCTTCAATCTGTGGTTCCTTGGTTGGACAAGAAAGAGTCCTCTGCCAGGCCTGAGGATCCTGTTCTGGACACTCACAGTATTCATGGTACACTGGTCCTAGGGAAAGCAACACACATACAACACCATGTTCCATTAGCAAGTGCCATGATGACTTCTTGGTGAATTCTAAGATTATCTAGATAGAGAAGAACTGCTCTAGACACTTTAGTGGTGCAGGTCATGTGTCAGTCTCATACCCTTACTCTGTCCCCTTTTTGAATCACCTGCACAATATAACATAGCATATGCTTTCTCCTAATCTAACCTATTCTCAGTCAACTAGATGATAAATTCATTTCTAGTGAGGTAGTACGGGCTGGTGAACATAAAACAACTTACTTTTTAACAAGGAAGAAGAGAGCATATTAATTTTCAGGCATTAAAATGTAGTAGGAGCCGGGCGCGGTGGCACAAGCCTGTAATCCCAGCACTCTGGGAGGCTGAGACAGGAGAATCGCGAGTTCAAAGCCAGCCTCAGCAATGACGAGGCACTAAGTAACTCAGTGAGACCCTGTCTCTACATAAAACACAAAATAGGGGTGGGGATGTGGCTCAGTGGTCGAGTGCCCCTGAGTCCAATCCCCACAACCAAAAAGAAAAAAAAAATGTAGTAGGGGTAGTGATTTTTTTAAGACAAGGTGGGGTCTTGTTCTCTGAGCCCCCAGATCATCTCCATTGGCTCATTTCAAAGAGGAAATGTGTAACCCAGAGGAGTCTGGCAGTGTAATTTTAAGTGGTCAGCTATAAGCATAGGACTTCTCTGAAGACTCATTTTAAAAAGGATTTATATAAATTTAATATATTATTTTAAGATATATCTATATTTATTTTAATATAAAAATTATTAAATTTTCTTTAGGATTTCTACTTCAGGCCAAGATAAATAACAGACACTGAATTACTCTCCCACTGGAAACCACTTTAAAACACTCAAAATATCTGAAACAAGTTTCTAAGAAACTAGACATCAGGCAATGAAGGACAGTGAGTCTGAGAGGTGGGAAACAAATAAGGTGAGTCTTAAAGCCCCTATGTTTACTGCTTAAGAGAGTTTCCCTGTAGCACCGGGATGGGGAGGTGGGAAAAGCCTGGCAGTGTCACTGAATCAAAGAGACAGGGCTGAGAGTCCAGGGAGACCAAGGCAGCCAGGATTGGGAGGACAGAGTATCTGAAAGGAGAAAATTGCACAGAGAACTCCAGAGATGTGTATCAGGTCCCCTTTGAGTATTTAGCAGAGCATGTGATCAAGGTCTATGTGTGAGGCAGGGGAAGAACCATCCAAAATGACTAGAACACAGGCTTGGCAATAGAGCCTGTTCATATCAGCCAGGCTGGAAAGCCTCCTAATTCCTGGGGTTTTGGGAGAATATGCAAAAGGTATGCCTCAGTAGTGAGGAATAATTAGCCCCAGATTAAATTTGGCTTTAATTTGATCTAACTGTAAAAGCATAACTTGAAAGGATTAATCTATTTCCAAGTAACTCAGCTGCATCCCAGGGAAAAAACTCAACAAGATATAAAAAACCAAACAAACCAAAAAACCCATCAAGAGATGAAAAATGTACTGTATGGGATTAATGACAAAATGGCATTACAGGTGAAAAAGATTAGTGGATTTAAAGACAGAGCAATGGATACTAAATAAAATGAAATGGTGAGAAAAAAAGAATTTCAAAAATGCTGAAAATATGGGTAATTAGAATCCCTTGAAGGAAAGCTGGGGTAGAATGGAAAAAATGTTTGAAGAAAATAATGGTCAAAATTTTTCTAAATTTGTTGAAAATTATAAACCAAAGATTTAACAGGCTCCATAAACCCCAAGTACGTGTACACAAAAGAAGAAAACTACACCAAAAAACATAACAACCAAACTACTCAAAACAACTGATAAAGAGGGGATAGGGATGTGGCTCAGTGGTAGAGCACTTGGCTGGCATGTGTAAGACCCTGGGGTTTTTTTTGTTGTTTTTTTTTTGGTACCAGGGATTGAACTCAGGGGTGCTCTACCACTGAGCCACATCCTCAGCCCTATTTTGTGTTTTATGTAGAGACAGGGTCTCACTAAGTTGGTTAGCGCCTTGCCATTGCTGAGGCTGGCTTTGAACTTGCGATTCTCCAGTCTCAGCCTCCCAAAGTGCTGGGGTCACAGGTGTGCGCCACTGTGCCTGGCTAGGCCCTGGGTCTGATCCTCAGTACTGAAAAACAAAAAGCAAAGCAAAACAAAACAAAACAACAAAAACTGATAAAGAGAAAACATCAAAAAGCAATCCAGAGGGATAAAGATAATGGTGAGGAGAGAGTGGAGAAGCAACTTTAAAATACTAAAAGGGAAAAAAATCCATCAATCTGCAATTCTATAAGCAAAAAAGTTCTTTTTAAAAAATAAAAGCAATGGCAGTTAGAAGCTGAGAAAATTTTCCTTTGTGGTCTACCATACATGCTTTATTCAAAGCCTGCAAGGATATAGACCACTCCTTCTGAACTTTCATTTAATCATCAGCACAGTCTACAGATATGTAATATTCATACATTTTATTGAAAAGATAAAAGAAATATTTCTTAGTCTATACTTTTAAATTGTCCATTAAGAGAGGAGGGAAAGGGGAAAAACTGGGGAATGATACTGGCCAAATGCTATTGTTAGGTTGTGTTCATGTATGAAGATGTAAGAAAAAATCCCATCATTATGTATAATTATAATGCTTCAATAACAAAAATATGGCAGAGGGGAGAAACCTCTTGGCTACACTGCCTCATAGAGAATGCTGATTCTCCTAAGGACCCATCACTACCAATACCTATTTTCTGTAGGCTCATATGAAGAAATTGATCACTACTTGAAATACAAGACTTGCTCCAGGACATGAAGATACTTACCAAATTTGTTTTGGCAGGAGTCTGAGGAGGATTCATGAGTGGGTTATAGGAATGTAGGGGTAGGGGTTTTAGACCAAAAATGGGGGAACTATGACTTTATTAAATGTCTTTATAAAAACTTAAAGCAGGGCTGGGGCTATAGCTCAGTGGTAGAGCGCTTGCCTAGCATGCGTGAGGCACTGGGTTCAATCCTCAGCACCACATATAAATAATAAATGAACAAAATAAAGATCCATCAACAACTAAAATATTTTTTTAAAAAACTTAAAGCATTTTCCATATACGATTTATTGACACAAAAAGAGTCAACTAGGATTCCTGATTTAATGTGCTACCTTGAACTTTTAAGAGTTTCATTAATAACTACCTAAGATAAACAATTTAAGCCTGGACTTCATTGTGGATGACATGTCCTCTTGGGGACCTTTGAGTGCAACTACTTTGGACTTGCTCAGTCACCCACTAACTTTCCCTCAGGAAAGGCTCAGAAGATATTGTCCTCACCAAGGCTATAAGAAAAAGAAAAGAAAAGAAATGCAATCTTTGGAAAACTTCAAAATGATTCAACTGAATATTCTTAGAATAGATTTACTTCAAATAAATTTTTAGAATTTATTTCTTTCATAATCCACTCCCACCTCAAAAATGAAGTCAAAATAAAGACTTCTTCAGTAGGGTAAAGCTGGAAGAATTTATCACCAGTATTCTTATTATAAGAGAAATCTTAATGGAAGTTGTTTAAACAGAAGGCAAGTGGTATCAGATAGAAATACAGTTACAAAAAGAAATGAGGAGTATTGGAATGGTAACTACATGAGTAAATACACAACTTTTTAAAATATAGTTTAAATTACTTAATTTGCATTCCCTTAGTTAATTTCAAGTTAAATGGAGCTCTAGGGAGTGTGTGTGTGTGTATCCATTTATATATGTAAAAATAATGATTTTTTTTATATATAAAATACTGATTCTGTTGAACATGACTTTAAGGTCATTATAATTCATTTTGAAAAGCATGGGATGCATACTAAGCCTAGTTCTGGATTATTAATAACCACTTACCTCTTAAAATATATGGAGACTGAGCCACATGTTCATTACCATAAAGGATCTCTATCTTCAACCCTTCATGGACAGTTTCATACATCCTATATCTCACCAAAAATGTTCCATCATTCCTGTCCAAAGGTTTAGGGACATGGATTCGAACTGACTCTTTAGGTGAAAGAGATTTGACTACTACTTTGAATAGTGTTTGACCTAAAAGAAAAAGAAATACAAATAACTTCACCACTTAATGATTATCAAGCCTTAATTATTAGACATATATCTCTAGAAGTTACTTTTTCCTATAGCATCAATGATAAACAAAGATCATTTGAGTCTGGAATATTCTGAAGGCCGGGAATTGTGTTTGGCTGATGTCATCAAACGAAGGGTCTGAATTAACATTTGATTCATCAGTCATTTAGTAAAGATTTACTGAATGATTGAAATCAATTCATAAAAAAGCAAAGAAGAAACTTTCTGCCTAAGCATTAAAGCTTAAGTAGTTTAAAGAATCTACGATTTTTAAGAATGACACACCTCTACAGTAATTCAGCTTTCCCCATGTAAAACATACACGTTTTTTGTATATCATTTCAATATTTAAACATTTTCACTTCTGAGAAAATTTCCCCCTCTTTTTAAACCCAAATTTCAAGCCTTCTTCTGATTCACTTCCTTACATATAGAGAAATTACAGCTGGTTACCAGACTGTGCACACACACACACACACACACACACACAAGTTCACATTTGTAAATATCAGCATTTACTTTTCCGTTTCCTCAGCTTGAAGTGAAATAGTCATACTATAATCACCCCTTCCAACTCCAAAATTCTGTGGGATTTCTGTTCTAGGTAACTATACCTACTTAACAAACTCCCTTTTCTATTAGCTGACTTAGACTTTGAAACAACACTGCTGTGACTAACATTACTGTGTCCTAGGCATAATAAACACTGAAGTCTCTTTCTTCAAGGTATAATGAATGTACCACTGAGATCACCTTATCAAAGGGAAATGTTTAAAAAAAGTGGTAAATTCTCTGAAATCCACAGCCCTCACTAACAGCAAGTTGTGACCAAAATTGTTTTTTATCCCACATCTATCACATTATGAAGTTAAGCATATTTAACATATATATATTTGAAATTACTGAAAAAGTTTTTTTTTTCTTCTGTTCTTCGTCTCTAAATCTATTGGGTGTAAGACTCTACTTTCTTTTAATCTTCAAGAGTTTTATTTTTTTCTCAAGAATCAGGAGAAATGTTTCTTAGTCTCTTCAATTTGGTCATTGTAATGTACTTGGTTTAGTCAGCTTTTTCACTACTGTGACTAAAAGATATGACCAGAACAATTTTAGGGAAGGAAAATTTTATTTGAGAGTTCAAGGTTTCAGAGGTCTCTGAGTCCATGGACAGCTAGCTCCATTTCTAGGGGCTTCAGTGAGGCTGAACATCATGACAGAAGAGTGTGGCAGAGGGAAGGGGCTCACATAATGGTCAGGAAGCACAGAGACTCCATTTACCAGATCTAAAATATATACCCCAAAGCCACACCCTCAAGGCCCACCTCCTCTAGCCACACCCTACCGGCCTTCAGTTACCACTCAGTTAATCCCAATCAGTGAATTAACCCCCTGATAGGGATTAAGACCCTCACAACCCAATCATTTCTCCTCTGAACCTTCCTGCATTGTCTTACATGTGAGCTTTTGGGGGACATCTCACATCCAAACTATAACAGTATCTGAAATCTTATAATTAATTAAGTGAAGAGCCTACAGGTTATAGGATCCTTGAAATTATGATAAATTTCATAATTTATCATAATAAATTATGAAAGAAGCCTACTAAAATAAATGGACTCTTATATGTAAACAGAGGATGTTACAAAAAGTTAATCATTTAATGTGCAATTCTTAGAAATGTTGGCCAGTTAACTGAAACATATAAATGAAACACACGGATTATTGCCTTGTGTTCCTTCCCACTTGGCTTCAGGAAGGCAGCATAGGACAGCAGATTGAAAATTAGGGGAGCAGAGACTGGGAATTAGAGAGCTATTTCCATTGATCCCTTTCTTTCCAGTTGGAAACATATAAACACTGTCTTCTGATCAAAAATTCCTATTTACCACAGTTCATTATTTCAAACACACAAAACAGACATAAGACAAGCATATCATTGATTGTGTGATTTTTTTTTTGAAAGAGATTTATGGAATAAAACTAGCTCCAAAACACTATCACTATGATCTCTTCCAGAGATCATAGTGATTGATCTCATTGCTACATTTAAATAGCATTTAAAAGTTATATTTCAAAATGTACTTGTAAAACTATAATACAGCTATTGGAAATATGTGTTTTAAGTGTTCAGTTATTTTTATAGTAATCATTCATTCCTGTGTCATTGATGGCATGAAAATATGAGAATTAATGCAAAATAATATTTATCAGAATTGAAATAGAAATAAGCAACTCTAACCTCAAAAAAGAGAAAATGAGATGAAATTCCAAATTGCTTCAAAAGCAAGGACTGTGAATTTTCATTTGCCCTGGCAGCTATTATAATGGAACAGAACTGAAGTTCAGCTTGAGTTTTCTCATCCATAAATTCAAACATCTTTAAGACAAACAGCTAATTGGAGGAGAATGCAGTGACTATAGAAGGAGGTTGGTAGTCTTACATCTTAAAGTCTTACATCATTAGAATTAGAAATTTTGAACAGTTGATTTAGAAAGAAACCAAGAGCATTTTCAAAAATTTACTTAATCCCTACTATATTTCAGTCCTGACCTCATACGTATTTTCTATCCCATTTATTTCCTAGAAGACCTTGTAAAGTAGGTATTTGTGGCCCTTTTTTATAGAACAGGAAACTGAAGTCCCAGAAGTTAAGTAGCTTGCCCAAGGTCACATACATAATGAATAGCAGTGCCAGTGTTTAAACACAGCTTTGAAACTTTCAAAGTAGGAAGAATAGCTTGGGCACTTTTGGTACAATGGATTTCTCTCCTCTCCCAATGTATAGGAAGTTTCAGAAAACTCTCTGTAGCCAGAACAAGTGTTGATCCTACATGGCCAAAAGAAGAGTCCCAGAAGACCAAGGTGTTGTACCCTGACTAAGTGAAAATCCTCCCACAATGTCTGACTGCCTGCTAACTGTGGACACTCTTGAGGATCTTACTGAAAACTAATGCATGGTATTCATATTAAGGGCGATTTGGTGAAAGGCAAAGAGCAGTGATGGAGATGTTCACAGGGCTGAGTATATGGTCTTGGCTCTGACATTACTGGCTGTGGGGCTAAGGACAAGACATGTAAAATGAAGACAATGATATCTCTTCTTCCTACCACATAAGACTATTATGGAGAACAATTAAAACAGGGCAGTTTAAAACACTATATAATTAGGAAGTAAGATTATTTTATGAAGATATTATTGATGAAGGTAGAGGACTGAGGAGGAAACAAGCATATGCATACTTCCATCTTGACCTATTCCAACCATCCCTCCTTCTACCTTGTCTTTCTTTTATTCTATAATACCTACTCATCTTCTCTGTAAGGCATTGTCCTTGATTCTGAGAATATAACAATATCAACAATTTTATGTTTATAACTGAAGGAAATGCTCAACTTAAGTCATAGGCTAATGAAGATAAATATATAGGCTTTTCCCCAAACCAAAGTCTCAGAACTCCCTAATTTCTGCCCACGGACCCCAGTTTGAGATGGCTGCTTTATAACACTGAAGTTCACATATGTTTGCTATATAGTCACTTGTATAAATGCAGCATAATAATGGTATTCAGATAAATAATACACTGTTAAATGGGAGTGATAATAATGGAATCTTTATAATTTACAATGGACTACAACTTGAGAAAATTGTTCCTCTTTTTCAGTTAGATCTTAGAGAAAGATTTCAGGAATTCCAAGTCAATGAAAGTGGCAGATAACTTGAGAAGCTGGTTAGGTGAGCTTTTCAGAACTACAGAGCAGCTTTTTAACTAAGTTAGAAATTTAAGTGACCTGAAAGGAAACAAAGAGAATTCAAGGAATGAAAGTAAGATTGTCTCAAAAGTCTTTGATGACTTGGGCAATGTCTGTGTTTTTTTCCTTATGATTTTTTTTTTACTGTAAGAATGATATAATCTTTTGGGGGAATTTCTTTTTTGGAAAAATAGAGTATACAAAAGAAAAATTCTTACTCTTTTATTACAATCATTGATAATACTAATGAACATGGATATAGGTTCATTTATTACAAAATTGGAATTACATTAAATAGCTTTTCCTGTTTATTCCTCCTTGACTTAATCTAATATAAGCATAATTTAGTAATTTTAAAAAATATTTATTCAAAAATTTTAAACATTTAAAATTATTGTTAAAAAACACAATAAATCTGACCATCCTAATTTATTTGTTTGTTTGTTTATGTATTTATTCATTTTTGCCATGATGGGGATCAACACAGGGCCTTCTATGTGCTGGCAAGCACCCTACCACTGAGCTACAGCCCCAGCCCCATCTCATTTTGAAATGTATAGCTCAATGTGTTAAGTATATTCACATTATTGTGCTATTGTGCAATAAATCTACACTTCTTTTTTTTAAGTACTGGGGATTGGACCCAGGGCACCTAACCACTGAGCCACAATCCTATCCCTTTTTATTTTATTTTGAGAGAGGGTTTTCCTATATTGCTTAGGGCCTCACTAAATTGCTGAGGCTGGCTTTGAACTTGAGATCCTCCTGTCTAAGCCTCCTGAATGGCTGGGATTATGGGTGGGATTACAGGCTGAATTATAGGTGTGCACCACCATACCCCATCACATACCTTTTTAATCTTGCTTTACCCCTTCTTGTGACAATCACTATTCTACTTCTATTTCTGTGAGTCTGACTATGTTGCATACCTCACATAAGTGGAATCTCAAATGTTACTTTTAATGGCTGCCAAACATTTCATTACATGAATGTATCATATTTTATTTACCAATTGTCTTATAGTTGGCTATTTACACTTCTGTAACAAATAATCACAGTGCTGCAAGAGTATCCTTGCTCACAATCTTTGACCATATTTAGATTAATTTTCCTGGACAGATACCTAGAAAATCCAGATACTTGGATAACAGTGCAAGGATTTTTCTTTGCAAATGATATCCTGTTTATTTTTTGGTGCTGGGGATTGAACCTAGGGGTGCTCTGCCACTAAGCTACATTCCCAGTCCTTTTATTTTTTTTTGTTTTGAGACAAGGTTTTGCTAAGTTGCTTAATTGTTGAGGCTGGCCTCAAACTTGCCATCCTCCTGTCTCAGCCTCACAAACTGCTGGGACGGATTACTGATATGTGCCACCACACGACAGCAATGACATTGTTTTTAAAAATAACATTTTCTAACTATTGAAACTTGAATGGTCTTTGCGTTTTAAAATGCAAAAAATTTAAAAGAAAACCATTTGTAATGAGATAAATTATATGAAATTCAAATTTCAGTGTCTATAGTTTTATAGAATGCAGACAGGCCCTTTTGTTTACATATTGTCTGTGGCTACAAAGCAGAATTGATTACTAACCTACAAAATCTAAATTATTTACTATCTGATTTTTGAAGAGAAAAATTAGCTGAATCCTTACATATCCTCATTATTCTCTGTCAATGGAGTTGGAATTATTCTATTCCAATTCCTATAAAGCACAGAAAACTAGTTGTCTGAAGATTTGGGATCTAACTGGTAGTATTATCAAAGTGATAATCAACGGCTACTTTAGGAGTGTTCTGAATTAAACAGAGCAACACCCACTGAAGTGGTTAAGGAAGAATAGGTCTCATCAGGTCTCAGCTCAAAATTCTCCAGGGGCTTTCCTTTATTTCTAAAAATCCCTTGCTTGGCATTCAAGGCCCTTGAAGATTTCAAACAATGGCCTGACTTCCTCTTTCTGCTTAGCATCAGTTAATTACTTATTTTCCTGAACTCCACAATCTGTTATGCCTTTGTGTTTTTGTCCATTGAGGAGCATCTGTCCACAGGCCTGGCCAGCCACATGCTCATCCTTCAGATCTCTGCTCCTGGAATCTTTCTAGACTTCCCCAGGAAACTGATAGTTCTTCTGTTTTTACAGCACTCTTCATATACCTCCATTGTAACGATTATGCTGTACAGCCATAGGCGATTTGCTTATCTGTTTGCCCAACAGATTGTAAATTCCTTGATGGACAGGCATTATCTTTCCATCCTTATATCCTTAGCAGGATTACCAAATACATAGTGGGCAGCAAATGAATATTTGTCTAATGAGTGAGATTAAATATATACTTGTGTGTGTGTGTGTGTATATATATATAAACATATACATATTGTTTGCCTCTTTGCTTAATCCACAGTGCCCCCCATTGTCACCCCGTGCAAGGTGAGTTTCCCACAAGACTGGCCAGGTAAGAGGCATCTATTCATTCCTTGTCTTTGTTGATAATACAGGGTGCCAGTTGGCTGGAAACCTAATTTAGATATAAATTAGCAAATCCTGACTGGCAACAACTTGAAACCAGCAGGACGAGTTGTAAGAAGTTGCAAAGATGTGAAAGAGAACGTGGGAGGCGGATCCGGCAGGAAAAAATGTCAGGACAAGATCCACCTTCGGTAAAGGGAAGAACCGAATTTCTACTGACTTTCACTCATTCCTGTAACATGCTCTTAAGAAGTCAAAACTGGGAAGAATACTAAAACCTAGTCTGCAGAACTGCCTCCTTTCTGCCTACAGCTCTGACATTCCCTCTGTTAGTTTTTTCACGGTTTCAATTGCATCAGTTTTAAACCAAATAATCCGAAATAAAGTAGTCCATCCTGCACGTGCAGACTCATCAAGCTAGGCGGTCTAGGCTTGATGAGTCACCGTATGAAGGCCCTCCCTGCATGCCATAGCTGTTCAGACATCTACACCAGAGACGGAAGGACCATCCAACAACATGTGACTCACACAGCATTCATTATAATACCCTGGGCGCCATCCACTCGGAACATCAATCCCTGCACATTAAATGTGGGAGGGTTCTTGGAATCATTCATTCTTTCGAAAGACTTTTAGGGCTTCTTCCTCTCTCTTTGGTTTCTGGGAGGAAGACCGAAGAGAAAGTGATCAGACTTAAGAAAGGGCGACGCACGCCGGGAGGAGGGGCGGGGTGGATTCCCGGCGGCGCGGTGGCGGCGGGGCAGCGCAGCTGGGTCAGGAGCGGGACAGGCAGAGAGAGTAGGGAGGCCGGCGGCCTGACGCTACCTGGTGGCGAGCGTGTGAGGTTCTGGCCCTCTGAGTTGACCGCCTGCAGGTAGAAATAGCGGACGGGCAGAACGACGGCCGCCTGCAGCCCGGGCCCCCACACCAGGCTACGCGGCGCGCTGACCGGAGCCTCTGGGGCCACTGTGGCCAGAAGCAGCGAGAGCTGCAGCGGCAGCAGCGGGACCCGGGCGAGGTGGCGCATGGTTGGCCGGGCAGCTGCAGTCCAGCTTCGCAGAGACAGGGAGGGGCCCAGCGCGCCGGCGGCCGGGGCTTAGGCCCACCCTGGGGCGGGCCTGTGCGTGGCCGCCCGCCGTCCCGCCGCGCGGCCTGCTTAGTGCTGGATTGCGAGCGAGCTGGGAGATCACCGACCGTGCACAGCGCATAGGCGATGGGCACCCCCTGATTCCCAGGCTCCTGGACCCTACGGAGTGGGAAGGACCCACGCAGAGAGACCGAGGGTACGAGTGGACACTCTACGTTGCCCAGGCCTCGGCATGCCCGGCTTCACCTCTAGTAGCTTGAGTTTGTCACAGTTTAGAGGAAACCAGGACGGAGACCCGCTGGCGATTGCTGCAGGATGAGAGAAAGGGCACAGTCCGCCGCTAAGAAACTTCCTTTCTCCTGGGAATTTCACCTGATGCAGAGCCCTTGTCAGGCGTCCCTCGAGCTCTCCTCCCGCACCACTTCTCATGGCCCTGGGTTCACACCAGCACTCACCATATTCTCTTCCCGCCTATTGTTTATTTGCTCCCCAGAAGTCTCCCTCATTGGAGTGTGATTCCCTCCATTCCTCCCCTTTCCCACCACATTCCTCTCTTTCAGTGCTCTTTTCTGAGCATTCATTGAGTTTGGGTCAAGCCTGGTGGCTGAGCTGCTCCTCAAAGCTAGGAAGCTCTTGTCCTCAGTAATTAATGGAAAATGGTTGACTTTGTTCACCTCCACCACTTCTCAGAAGCTGGAAACAGGGCCCAGAAGAGACTTGGCAGAGGCACCAAGAACCTAAATCACTCTCTGCCTTCTTTTTGTGACCATTTAATCTACATTTGTTATTTTTCTTGTCTTTATCTGTTTATGGCTTGAATCTATTCGAAGGACATAAAGATTCTGTGAGGGAACTCACACTTGAGAATGGACAAAGGTTTCTGCCCTTTCTTGGCAGACCTCAACCCTAACAAGTCAGAACCAGATCCTGGGCAGCCCTCTGTCTTCCCAAGGCTTTAACTGGGCTACTCAGCATCTCGGCTATGGCCAAGTTTTATCAGGGAAAAAAAAAAAGACCCCTTATTTTCACCAGTTCCCTTGACTGATTTTAGAAAGGCTAAGCAGAGATAGATTGGTGTTCTTCATACTTTGGAAACATTATTGGGAACTGGTAGTAAGTCACCAGTAGATTGTAGGGCTAAATGTAGCATTACTTGGTATTACTTTCACTGGTAAATTTTATTTTCTAGAATTGTCTGTATGGATTCTGCTTTAAATGGATTCTGCTTTGCTCTTTCCATCACTAAAAATTATATTGAACAAATTTTGTTCCCACTCTTCCAAATTCAGACTTCAAAACTTTTTTTCTCAGAGAAATGATCTAAGTGTTAGCTTGTCCTGAGTGATAGTGAAACAGGGCATAATAAATTTTATAACACTAGGGTTAACACCCAGTCTTATTATTTTTGTGAGAACCCATCAAGGAAGTCATATGATTGTATCCAAACACTCTCTTGTTTAGCAATATAGAGTCTGTACCAACCTGTTTTCTTTCTTATCTTAATCTATCTCCAAAGAGCATATCTTTTCAGATCAACCAATGCCCTGATTGGTTATCATCAAATTTCATTCATTAGATGATTAGATTCCTTATCATCAAATTTCATTCATTCAACAAACACACACTTTTTTTTTTTTTTTTTTATTACTGGGGATTGAACCTGGGCCTCACAACAGCTAAGCACAAGCTCTACCACCAAGCTATATCCCTAGCACTCAACAAATATTGTCTATTATATTTTAGATATTATTCTTTGACTTCAAAGTGCCTGTAGTTTTGTGGAGAAGAAGGACAAGAGTCACTGTGAAAACAGTAGCCAGAACTTCATGTTGGTTTCCTTTGGCCCCCAAATCCTGTGGGGGCCATGCAAAGGGCCTTTCATAGATGCCTAAAGTGAATTGTATTACAAGAGAGCAGCACCAAGCTCAGGGAATTTATCACTTAAACAGGATTAAGCCTACAATTTATAGGTGGGGAGATGTTGTCTCATCTCTCAAGTTTGCTTGTTTCAAACACTAACCTGAGAAATGACCTGGGTGAAGAGCAGTTAGGGACTTACATACTTGGCAAACCTAGCAAGAATGTTCAGGAATGTTCAAGGTCCATGACAGATTGCCTTTTCCAATATAAATACAGTATTCTATCACTGCATATGAAGGCCAGCCAACCTAATATCTGGGGAAGCAAGAGGTTTCTGAATGATGGTATCTTTGCTAAAATATGAAGGTTAAACAGGAATCAACTGCATAAAAGGGGGCAGAGAGCATTTCAGATAGGAGAAATGTCATTTATCAAATTTGATGAAAATAATATAATTCAATAGTTTTCGCATTTCCTTTCACATTCATCTCCATATTTCGTTCCACTCTTAAATACAGAATTGTAGTCTGTGTAACTCTGGAAGGCCTAAGATTTAATATACTTCTATAAATTGCACTGGCCCCTGGAATCACTTAGGAGTGATTTCTGGGACAAATTTTATGATTCAGTGTATTGGCTCATCTAATATTTAAATTTGAATCTTACTGATCTTTACAGAGACAAATCTAATTTTGCAGCATGGTTTTAGGAACTGGTACTGGAATTTCAGCCTAAAATCTATCTCCTCAGCACTACTGAGTTTGTGACTAAAGTGTACCCTTAGTGTATTTTTTTCCTATTGAATCAGCTAGAGATGATTCTGTTGCCTACTACTAAAAATGCTAGCTGATCCAATGTATTTTAAATTTTAACAAAGGACAGTAAAAATATTTTGAGTAGAGCCAGGCGTGGTGGCGCAAGCCTGTAATCCCAGCACTTAGGGAGGCTGAGACAGGAGAATCGCGAGTTCAAAGCCAGCCTCAGCAATAGTGAGGTGCTAAGCAACTCAGTGAGACCCTGTGTCTACATAAAACACAAAATAGGGCTGGGGATGTGGCTCAGTGGTCGAGTGCCCCTGAGTTCAATCTCCAGTACCAACAAAAATAATAATAAATTGAATAAAATGTTATCTGTTTTTAAGAAATGACACAATCTTGTCATTGGTGGAGAAAGGATTTTGGGTTGCTTTTCCAGAAAAGATCAGTACTAAATAGGTTGATGGTCTAAATAGATTAGTATAATCCTATTGATTAATTTGCTTAGCAGGAATTAACATAGTATGTCTTATATTTATCTAGAAAGACCTGTTTATCTTTCACCAGTGCTACCAGGCAGTGGATGATCCCCAATTCCAGTTAGCTCCCTTTTCCTTCATAAAAGTGAGAACTACAAAAAGAAACACCACAACTTCTTCATTCTTCTACTATGAAGATCATCCAGGCACACTGATCTCCTGATGCTGGTTTTTTGTTGTGGTTGTTTAGGGGGCAGGTGCTAGAGATTGAACTCAGGGGCACTCGACCACTGAGCCATATCTCCAGCCCTATTTTGTATTTTATTTAGAGACAGGGTCTCACCGAGTTGCCTAGCGCCTCGCTTTTGCTGAGACTGGTTTTGAATTTGTGATCCTCCTCCTGAGCCCCTGGGATTATAGCCCTGTGCCACCACGCCTGGCCAAGCCACTGTTTTTGAAAATGGTATCTATAAGGCAAATATTACTCAATAGTCACCAGAAAGATTGGTTTAAATACTTTTGCTCCACCCCTTTGCATTTTTCCTGGAACTTTCACATCTAAAAATAATAATTTGAGGATGGGAATAAAAACCAAGTTGGTGCATCTGTTTAAATCATTTATTTAAACATAACCATTATTTAAAATTTACATCTGTTAACATATTTAATACCTGGAGAACAGGTCTGAGAACAACTACATAAAAGGATTATTTGACAGTTTTAACAAAAATGCTTTGGGCTTATTTGTTTCAGAAACACAGAATTGCTAGTCACAAAGAGACACTAAGTATTAACACATTCCCAAATTGACTTGGAAAATAAAATGTTTACATATTTACACTGTACATTCAAATAGGATTTTTTTTTAAACAGGATAATCTGAAGCTTTATTATTAACAATAAACTTATAAAGAGGCTTCTTTAATCCTCTGGCATTCAATGGATGGTATTAATTTTACAGAGGTGTGACTCTTCATGTGATTCCCATCTTTACCATAACCTAAGTGAACTTTCTTTCATCACCTCCAGGTCACATATTTACCTTCCATATGAAGTAGGTTTTTTAGTCAAACCCTTTCTATTGCAATTGGGGTTTTACTAACATCTGTGTATTTACAATATAAGGGCAAATTATTTAGAGGATGTCCCTAAAAACTAAAATAATCTCATTAAGCCCTTCTTAAATATATTTAACAGTATAAAGTTTTTGGTTATATTAGGCTAATATCTAAACAAGTTAATCATTTGCTAGGTATTTATTAGTATTGATTCCCTAGTGGTTTACTCCATCTATCTGAGAATTTATTTTAATAATATTTTTTAAAACATTATGAATATAAAATGACTAATATAAATTACCATAGCTCTGACCAAAAATGAACATTTAAAAAGCAGTTTGTATGTTAAAATACATAGAAATTTACTATACTTCTTTAATGAAGTGCTATTTATAAAAGTATAAAACTGTACAAAATGAATTTTCCATTTTCTTGATTCTTGAGAGAGACCAACAAGCAAACATTACAAACAGTTCAAGGCAGCACCGGCCGTCCATCACCTTGAGTTCAGACATTAGACTCCAGCGCAGTCTGGGCCTCAAAGCTGTTGTTCATCCTTACCTCACTTAGCTAACTGGTGATAGAGCCTACACTCACTGAAAAACAAACTTCATTTCATCTTTTGTAGAAAACATGTAGACTCAAGTATGCATTGAAGTAGAATTTGTGAGCTGATCATTTAAAAAAATCAAGAATCTTAATATTAAAATATTTACTCTGAATATCTTAAAATCACATGGAGATTACAGGTCATGGTGTATGAAAATTTTACTTAAATAAGATAAATAGAAAAAGAGGAAAGGTAGACATTATGATGAATAAAATGTTATTCTCTGATTTATTTATTTATTTTTTTGTGCTAGGGATCAGACTGAGTCTCCTGTAGGCTAGGCAAGCATTCTACCCTTGAGCTGCTACACTCCAGCCCATTATTTATTCTTTATCATACAAATTTAAATTCAAAAGTTCAGGACAATTGATTTAAAATTCTCAGTATCTCTGAGCTCAAAATTGGTCAAAATTTGAAGTTTAAAAGAGCTGACAGATTTAAGGAAGAGCTTTCATGTTAGTTACCTCATCTTCATTAGTTTTGAGTTTCATGGGAACAATGAGAACGAGCCCTGGCATTTTGCTTCCAGGCAAGACAATGGTGAGAAGGATGATAATAACATAGTTCGTTCTTACATTTTATCAGTGCCAGATCTCTATACATTTTACCAACACCTATCATTATCCTTCATTTATATGGATGAAACCCAATACATTAGAAAAATGGAAAATAAAATAGAAAAATGGAAAACAGAATGGAAGCAAATAACAAACCAAGCATGATAAAAAATCCACTCATGATGACTGTCACAGTATTGAGTTCCAGGATCACATGATCCTGTTCTCTGTAGGTCTAACAAATTATTTTTACCACTATCCATTGGTCTTTACCCTGAATTAGGAGAGAAATTCCTAGATATTCAGTGTGGCAATTTAGGAAAGCCAAATTATCATTGGGAATCAGAAGTGATTTATTTTAGAAAAATTATTTTTTAAAAATGTTGTGACAGACCCTTAGGAGCTGTGTTAGAATTTCCTGAGGTTTTGATCAGTGATTCAGCAGAGAAGCATGTGAACCCCAATGATAATATATACTCCACTATCACTGTTCCCTACATTTTATCATGAGGACAGGGAGTAGACTAGAAAGAGGCAATACAGTTTTGCAGCTATGCTGGGTACTTAACAAGTTTTGCCTATGCCAGGAATGTTATGGATAAAAATGAAAGATGTCAAAGTTGGTGAAGATAAGGTGGAGAGCAAGATGGAACAGTGACTTAGAGAAACAGTTGGGTGATGAAGAGAAGGCAGGCCATGAGCAAATCAAAGGGAGAAAATAGCAGAGTATCTCAAAACAAGAAATCACTGTTCTTAGAATTCAGGAAATGAATATAGGGTGTGGAGGAAAAAAAAAAAAAGGAATGGGTAGTTTCCATATAGACACTGTCCAGATGAGATCTTTTACATTGTGTTCCCATACAAGTTTAGACTATTTGTATTAGAAACTTTTGGTGAAAAGCATAATGCAAAAATGCAATGCATTATGCATTTTTTAAAAAGCCTCAGAGTTCTGACTCTTTGTCATTTTCATCCAGGTAGTATTCATCATCTGTGGTAGTGTCTGTGTCACAATCTGAGTCCACTGGGTCCTCCTCATATATATTAAGTGGTTCGTTTGGAAATAAGCCATCTTTTGGCACCTGACTGCTAGGAGAATTTGAGCTTAATGACTCTGATGTGTTGGAAGGGTTAATTACATCATCTTTCAGGAAGCCGGGGTTCTTAAGAAAACTTGGTTTCCATAATCTTCCTTGTGTGAGTGACCTCTTTACATTCTCCAAGAAAGCCAACTGTTGTTCTTTCCCAAAAATCCCATAGTCAATAGGTCTGGATATAGATGATGCAGACTTAGGACCTGTTTTCGTCCTGCTGCTATACAAAGCCCAACTTTCATTTTCATCACAGGAAGGAAGTTCAGAAAAAGATTTGAATCTTCTGCCATACCCAGTGTTGGTAGAGAATTCATTCCCAAGGGTCCGCTGACTCAGGGCATTGTCAGTAGAAGTGCTTTCAGAAAAATGGCGCTCCCTTACTTTGGGAAGACCACTTACGCGTAGCTGATCACCTACCACATTGATGTTTTTTAAGCTCTTTGAACGATAGAGGTGTGGCTCAGATTCCCTCTCCAGAGATGAAGCACTCCTTTGTTGCTGCTGACAACTGGCCAGGGAGAGGTTTGGTGTAGATTTTTGTGCAGGCTCCAGTGGAAAAGGAGGGCTCAGCCTCTTCTGATGGTCAGAGAAGTCAACCTCTCTGAGGCTGGTGAATATGAGCTGGGTTGGGGTTTCTGATTCTCTTTCCAAAATCTGAGCTACTGTCACATCTTTAGACTTCTCATGGTTTGGGGGTGATTCTGAGACATTCTGAAATTCATTCTGATGTAGTTGTGAAATGCTGTCAGACTTCTGATCACAGGAGTGGCTAGAAGTTTCTCTGCCAGATGTTATCATACCCTGGAGAGGGTTCTCAGATTTCTCCATATTCATCCCATTATTACTCAAGCAGCTTTCATCTGTGGAGCCTGTGGAATGTGGAGTAGGCTCAGGGGACAGTGGGTCACATTCCAGATTGCCAAGTGATAAATGGCCAAGGCCAGATTTGCTCCCGCTTTGGGGGAAGATAGTAGCTACATGTCTTCTAGGACTTAAGTCCTTAGTGGGGAATTTTCGGTTTGCCATAGACATGGCTGCCAACCTATGTTTCACTGAAGATCTATTTTCTCCTTTTTCTAGGTCATCCAAGTTGGTTTTATGCTTATTACTTCTTCCAGGAAGTACGGTTTGATCCCAAGCTAACTTCTGCATTTCATCGTTAACCTTCCTGCTCTCTGTTATATTTACCTCCTGACTTCCTTGAGGTAATTCTCTGGGTCCAGACTCTAAATTCTCTATATCTTGTTCACCTGAATGAGTTTCTTCAACTACTTGTAGTTTATGGAATGCCGGAATTAATGCAAGGACTTGGCTTTCTGAGTCAGAAAGCATTTTATCAGTCCTTTTATGGCAATCTGTTTCAGTTTTCCCTCTGGCCTCCCTATCATTTACAGATATCATCGTGTGATCTTTCTGAGGACACTCTTTACCTCCAGTAGCTATAAAGTCTGTACCACTACCTGCACACTTCCTGGAACTTCTGGTTTGGGAATTTTCAACATTATCTTCTGAATGGGCTGGGAGACCAGAAAGACCACCATTTCCTGTATTAATGGAAATTTCAGATTTTTCTTCGGTAGCATTTCTTTCTTGAAGCATTAATGAGGTATGCAGGGTTTCATGTTGCCATTTTCCCCCTTTCTCTTCGCTGCTTTGTAAATCACCTAGAGGTGTTTTAGCTAAGTTATCTGGGGACATCTTTCTGGTCCTAGATTCTCCTTTATGAAAAGAAACATCTGCCCCAACAGAAACCATTTCTGAGAGCCCCCTGTTTGGTAATTTTAAGACACCCATGTTTTCAGTGGTCTGAGAAAAACAACTTGGAGCAGAGTTGACTGGTACCTTTAGATCTTCAGATAAAGGTGTTTCTGACTGGTCTTGTGGAGAATAATTTGATTCATCTCTTTCTAAATCATTAGGAAATGTTTCAGTTTCCACTTGAGGTGATTCTGTAAGTGGACCAGAATTTTGTGTGTACCGTTGAAGGAGGTCACAGAATTTTTTGCTGGGTTTCCTTGGTAGAGTATAATATATTGAAACCACTTCAAGACATCTGACATTGTCTTCATCACCAGAAACAGAAAACGTGCTAGTAGTCTTAAATTTATGCAATGTTTTCCCACTTTCTTTTCCTGACAAGTCTGCACAAAAAGGTAAGGGATCTTCATTTGAAAGGGAAAATACACCCGTCCTAGAGGCAATAGTTTCACCATCCTTTTCAGTGCATTCTGGAGAGAATCCCTTTGGATGGTGTCTTTTGGTTAAAAAACAATCTCTAACAGATAAGTCATTTTCCAGAGAGTTAACCACTTTCTCCCAAGGCCTTGGTGTTACAGCAGAAGTATCTGTGTCTGAAACTGATGGCTCTTTTCTTTCATCTTTTCCAGTTGAGAGACATGGCTCCCCTGAAGGACAAGATATAGCCCTCTTGATGAGGAATGGAAGTGGCCCTTTCCTAACAGAAGCAGATCGAATGACTTTCATTTGTGTCTTCCTCTCTGTGTCTTCAGGTGCTACGGGGACTGAGTCTGAAACAACTTTGGCACATTCGCTCATCCACTCAGGAGAACCAGGACTGAATTTGCTTGATGGATACTTCTCGATTGGATCTTCCACACTGTTTTTCATTTGGAATGGAAGTGGTCCATTCCTAATGGAAGCAGCCATTGTCTTACTTTCAGGCTGTCTGCTGTTTATGAGAAAACTGGCTGATTTTCTTGGCAAGGTACAATAAATTGTGCTAATCTCAGAAATTTTGGAATCGCTTTGGTTCTTCTCAATGAGGCTACTGCCTTCACTTATGGGTAGTGATCTATTTTCTATTCTGCTTAACTTTTCAATACAGGATATGCGAGGTCTTATTCTTCCTTTTCCCTTTCCATTTCTGAAAGGAGAGTATGAATGGCATTTGACAACATCAACCACTTCATCACCTATAGGCATGTGACTGTCAGTTCTCTTCTGATTTCCTGAGGGGCTTACAGCAAACTGATCATTTTGGTTCTTGCCAGCATTGTCTTTTTCTTCCCTTTGTCCCAGAAATAGATCTTTGTCTGAAGGACTTTTCCTAAAGAACATTGTACTAGAAGGAATCACAAGTGCATCCAGGAAAGAATTATTTGATAGTGAGGAATCTGGTGGTGAGCCTGATGATAGATCTGAAGAACTGCTGGAGCTATTATTCCTGGAAGCCACCTTGCTGCAGTTGGTAGAGCGAGTCAAGGAACACTGTTCTCCCTCAGTATCTGAAATAACAGGTTCCTGTGGAGACTGTGTGTTTTGAGGATCAGTAGGTTCAGAGTGCCAGTGGTAATTTTTAATAATGCTTGAAATATCTTCATTACCCACTGTTAATTCCTGATGACAGTCTTGATTTGGGCTGAGGAAAGATGGTGGTGTTCTGCTTTCCTGAGTAAAAGAAAGGGAAGTTGTCGAGCTAAGTTTTTTGTTTCCAGGAAGACTCTTCTCCAATTTAAGTGCATTGGCCTTCTCTCTGTGTGATGTATAAATTTGGGAGGTATCTTTCCTGGAAAAGACTCTGGGTGACCTATTGGAACTTATTTTGGTAGGTACATTAAAATTGAACCTGTTGCTCTTGGCTGAGTCCTGGGAGAGATAAGTCTGAGAATCAGGCAAAGGGTTAGAGATCACGGTCTGTGAAACAGGTTGGGGTATTTCACCTGTAGTGTTTGTCTGGTCCATCTTGTTTAGTTGTTTGTCTTCTAAAATAGATCCAGTCAGGTTCTTCTCATTATTCATTTCTGGGACCAAGATATTGGGCTGACTTTCAGCCAGTGACAGAGAATCAATTGAATTGCTATCAGTCACAGCATCTTCCATATGGTTTCTTATTGGAAGGATATCTGGATTATTTGGAATAATTTTCTGCAAAGTCATTGTGGACTTCTGAAAGTTGGGACTCTGAGAATTCCCTTGCTCATCAGGAATCTGGGAGAAGGAATTTTTGAACGAGGACACTAGAGTCTGAGCAATTCCAAATGAATAAGGTTCTTTGTTTATAAGCACTTCTCTAGGAGAACTGTCCTGACGACATTCCAACCCACCAGATTTGATGTGATAACCTGAACCAGTTCTGGGGTAAACATTAGGTGTGCCAAAATGAGGAGCAGACTGGTTCTCATTACCAGGTGATATCTCCATGCTCTCTGGTGGGGAAGTCTGAAAATCAGGCTGCCACAGATGCGGCTCTTCTTGACCTCTGAAAAGATTTGTTCCATAATGAGAAGAAAATGGTTCCCAGTGTTGAGAAGGGATACTGTGACCATGAACAGCTGGTGCACTATTTGCTTCAATGGAAATCATCTCAAAGTCTCTGTCAGAACAAGTAAACGGTTTCCTACTTGGATGAAGGTCAGACCAAGGAGAATATTCTTTCTGTTGGCTCCAAAAAGAACTTTGAACAAATCTCTGTTCTCTGCTTTGTCTAAAGGTATTGCTAAAGAAAGACCTAGCAAATGGGTTGTCTTGATAGTAAAATGGCATATTCTCTGAGTTCTCAAATGCATCAGGACTCATTGCATTATCCATGGGGGCATTTAAACTAGCACTTTGGAAAACATTCTGTGAATGGTACAACTCATATCTCCTATTCTCCTGAAAACACCTGGGGTACATATACTGGTCAGCAGGGTCCATTTCCATAGGCGATGGTGCCCTCAGAAACTCTTCCTGGTTCTGCCTATCTCCAGAAGAATCTGATCTATTCCATATGATGGATGACAAAGGAGTTCTCTTTGGGGTCTGCTGGTGGCTTGGTGGTACAAACCTACTCTTGTTCTGAGTTGTGGTTGGAAAATGTAAACTTCTTGCTGTGAAATGCCTTGAAGCTGGTAAGGCTAATCGTTGCCTGCTATCAAAACATAGAGAAGTACTACCAAGAGTATTCTGTACATAATCTTTTTTTAAGATTCTGGGCTCCCTTGTCCTGTACATATCACAAATTGTCCTTGTCCTGGGAGAAAAGGTTTTGAAACCTTCCCTAGGAGTTCCTGGTCTCAAGATGTCATAAATGGACATATTGGAAGTTTCATTGTAGCGATGTTTGTGTGTTCCTGTGATAGTGCCATGTCTGTTTCCACTGGAGTAAGAACGACCAAAGGGTGTTCTTGATCCATAGTTGAGGGACATGCTGGTACTCACTGAGCTTGCAGACTGCTCTTGAGCCAGTGTGCTATCCAAATCATCTAAAACTAAAGGAGAATATGAGTCAATTTTTTGTTTATGATTTTATAGCTTAATAATAATTTAAGTTGTGGAAGGCCCCTCTTCAAGAAACATTATCATCTATAATTTTATTTTTTACCATGCTATCATAATTATGACATTAAGTTTGATTATGTTTTTAAGATAGTCTGATTTTTACAGGACTG
>PVHX01016666.1:0-42634 GCA_004024805.1 Geosciurus inauris | reverse complement strand
ATAGAAACTTTGAAAAAGAACAGAGCAGAAATTCTTGAAATGAAGGAAACAATAAATCAAATAAAAAATTCAGTAGAAAGCATCACCAACAGACTACATAACTTGAAAGATAGAACCTCAGATAATGAAGACAAAACATATAATCTTGAAAATAGAGTTGACCACACAATGAAAATGGCAAGAAACCATGAACAAAGCATCCAAGAATTATGGGATAACATCAAAAGACCAAACCTAAGAACTATTGGGACAGAGGAAGGCACAGAGATATACAAACCAAAGGAATTTGCAATCTATTCAATGAAATAATATCAGAAAATTTCCCAAACATGAAAAATGAATTGGGAAATCAAATACAAGAGGCATACAGGACACCAAATGTCCAAAACTACAACAGATCCACACCAAGGCACATTATAATGAAAATGCCTACCATACACAATAAGGATAGAATTTTAAAAGCCACAAAAGAGAAGGTACAGATTACATCCAGGGGGAAACCAATTCAGATTTCAGCAGATTTCTCATACCAGACCCTCAAAGCCAGGAGATCCTGAAACAACATATGCCAAGCTCTAAAAGAAAATGGGTGCCAACCAAGAATCTTATACCCAGCAAAATTAAGCTTCCAATGTGATGACAAAATAAAAACTTTCCATGATAAACAAAATTTAAAAGAATTTACAATGAGAAAACCTGCACTAGAGAACATTTTTGGCAAAATATTTCATGAGGAGGAAATGAAAAATTACAATGAAAATTGGCAAAGGGAGGAACTACACTAAAGGAAAAGCCAATCAAAATAGAAACCAAGTCAAATTAAAATCCAAAAATAAACCAAAATGAAAGGGAATACAAACCATATTTCAATAATAACCCTGAATGTTAATGGCCTAAACTCACCAATCAAAAGACATAGACTGGAATATTGGATTTTTTTTAAAAAGACCCAATAAAATGGTGTCTTCAAGAGACTCATCTCATAGAAAAAGACATCCACAGATGGAAGGTGAAAGAATGGGGAAAAACATACCACTCAAGTGGACCACGTAAACAAGCAGAGGTGTCCATCCTCGTATCAGGTAAAGTAGACTTCAAATCAAAGATAGTCAGCAGGGATAAAAAAGGATATTTTATACTGCTTAAGGGAATCATACATCAAGAAGACATAACAATCATAAAGCATAGATGGAGCTCCATTGGGGCTCCATACAATGGAGCATCCACATATATCAAACAAACCCTTCTCAATTTTGAGAATCAAATAGACCACAACACAGTAATACTGGGCAACTTTAACACACCTTTGTCACCACTGGACAGATTTTCCAAACAAAAACTAAACAAAGAAAACTAATGCTGTACTTTATGATTTAGAATTTTCCTATGTTCAGTATCATAAGCCAATAAATCATTATAAGATATGATATAATTAGATTATCTTATACCAAGTACCCAGTAAATATACAAGATAATCAGTGTCAAGGAATTTTGGAACCCTAGAGATAACGCAACCTAAAGTAAATCTGACCACATGAATAAATTATTTAACTGTAGAAAATTTGGAAAGTACAAATGAAAGGTATTGCTTCCACGATATTCATGCACAAAAAAATCACATTATTTCACCAAGTATTTCTCAGAGTTGCTAAGAAATCCCTTTGAGATCTAACATGCTACAATAATAGAATCGCTTTGAGATCCATGCTCACTGTATCTCAAATGAAGAGATGGATGTAAGATATGCGGAATGCCAGAACTAAGAGTTATTTTGCCAGAGTGGTGGCCAGAGTCCCTGTGGCTGAGCCTCTAATTAGGGGAGAAGACAGCTGCCATGAGCATCCTTGGGCTTGCCTGGAGGTCTGTCTCATCTACAGCACAGGATCAGCTCCCAATAGGAGTATCATGTAACTTAAAGTGCAATGTCAGCAGTGGACTAAGGATCAGATTTCTTCCCCAGGATTTCTACAAATTCTGTGGAAGAGAGAGTCCTGGTGCAAGTCTCAACATCCATGAAGACTTTCCTCGTCCTACGCTTCCTTGTCTTGCTGAGTAAGGGTATATTGATGAAGGCATGCCAGAGTTTCCTTGATCTACTGCCCAGAAAACAGCTATCTTGTGAATCAGGTAGCCCCAAAGCCCTCCAAGTCTCCCTGAAATGCAGTATCATTGTCACCGTGTCTAGCAGAAATTCCTCTGATTTCTGTAATATGAATAGTATCTAATTGGGCAAATATAAAATGTAGATTTTTCTATTTCTGCATTCTCTATTAGAGATCACTGTTGATACAAAATTCAGACTCTTAGCTAGTTCATGGTTCAGTAGGTTCTAGAATTGTTTTCCTGACATGTATTTTAGTGTTCTTTTTATATGGCCTTCTTTCCTAAACAGTATGGAATAATGAGCACAGCAAAGTTGTTTAACTCTTGGTTTCAATACTGTTATTAATACGTAACATGAAAGAGGAAAAGAAAAAAGAAAAAAATCCAAGTCACCCTTTTGAGGCTAAAAGCAAGGGAAACAGATTTAATTGGGCTCAAAGATCTGCTACAAGGTAGCATGATGTGCAAGTCAGCTGTGTGACCTTGGGCAAGTTGCTTGACCTCTCTGGTCTCAGTGTGTTCATTTACAAAAGGGGGAAATGACATGTTAAATGGGCATAAAGACTGGGTGTAAGTTTTGTTAACTTGCATTGCCTCCAACCAACTGTTTGGTAATAAAATTCTTGTTTTGTTTTATTTTGAGACAGAGTAAATAAATAAATAAATAAGAAAAAAAGAAGTAGTCAAAAGTTAGAATTAAATATGCTGATGAATTATGTCATATATAGAGAAGTAAGTATTTAAAAGAATGTACAAAAGACATTTTGGATTACACACATAATTCCACAGCACACTGAAAGAGACACACACAAACACACACATATTCATGTGTTTATTCAACTTTTGCTCCAAGACTGAAAATAAATTCATTTTGAAAGAATTTAAATTCTCCAGGTTTTCAGGACTAAAATTTATCTTGTTTATGATTATAAATATATATATATATAATACTGTATAACATATATACAATTGTATTTATAGAATATTGTCATTTGTTTACAGATACTATTTTTAATAAACATTTTATAATAAGACATTATAAACTAAGGAAAATGTTTAATATTTTAAGTTAACTAAGCATTTTTTACTTTGAGATACTATTAGAAATAATGCTATAAATGTATGGAAAAAATATTTTTAATCAGCCCTATCACATTTTAAAAACCACAGTATTTTTTAACTTCTGGAGTAATTTCAAATAACTAACTGAACCTATCACTGGTTAGGTTCCCTGTTTTCCTTATCCTCCCTGTTTCCTATTTCAACAAAGTCATCTATCTTTGAGGTAGAAGAGTCTGAGATCAGATATCCTTGCTCCTCAAGGAACTGAAATTCTAGACATCTCTCTTTCAAAGTTTCATTTCTCCAATGAATGCAAGTTTACAGGTGGGAAGACAGGAAACATCTTCTATGTCTAAAGGAGGAGAGGACAGAAGAAAAGATGGACTTTTGCCACTTAGTTACTAAAGAAGTTCCTTGGTTGAATTTGCTTTCTTTCACAATTCCTACTGTTCTGCTAATTATATGTATAATTCAGTTAGTATTAGTACTTGACTCGGTTAACATCTCCGCACTACTAGTTATTTCAAATCACATACATACAAACACAAAAATAGATATATACGTGTGCGTGTATATAGTTCATGTAAATAATCCTGAATTTACACATGACAACATTTTCAGTTTAATAAAGTCATATCACCAAAAACTATGATTAAGTAAAAAACATTTGACTGGAAAGTCCAGATTCTCCATGAAAAAGCAAAACTCACTGTGTATTACTCTTTAAAATATAAAGGTATGTATACAACTTATAAATTCTCAGAACATTTTCATGTAAGAACTGATTCCTTCTTCTAATATAGCAATGCAATCTTGTCAAATAGCAGTGTCTGCTCCATTTGAACTCTGAATTTTTGTCAAGGATGAAAACCGAAGCTTATTTCAATCCCTGGCTTTCTCAAATCACACTATATATCAAAAAAGACAAAACAGAAATGCACTGACTGGCTTGATTGTCAAGAATATTTTACTAGAAAATAACTCTAAACCAGCAAAAAGCTGAGGTTTCTCAAAATACAATTGTTGTAGCAGAGTACAGTTTTAACATTGTAACTAAATGTAGCTAATTCAGTTTTAAAATCAGTAATGCTCTTTAATACTTCTGGATTGTATTCAAATCGGTATTGGCTTTGAAATTTTTTGTGGTTCCGAATTTGGTGTGGCTCTTTTTCTTCAGGCTTGTTTTACCTCTCATATTTTGTTATGGAATAATTCAGAACAACATTCCAGGAGAGTCTTGATGTGAGCAATAGTGGCGAGGTAGCACACAGTCCAAAAGGTGGCAGTGTCTGTGAAGAAGTGCAGCCTGCAGCGGTGACCTTGATGGAAGAGGGAGGCGCCAGGTGGCTTCCAATTCTGAGCCATCTCTTCCCCTTCGGAGACGTCTTCCTCTCCCAATCACCCCAGACTCACCCACTCACCCACAGTTTTCTCTTTTGGACAACCATTGCTGATAAATTTTTCTCACGTATGTTATTGAATTTGTAAGTCTATGGTCTAATTAATGCAGAAGAGAAATAAACCAACAGAAATATAGTCGAAAAACTCTCGATGCCTCAAATTGTTCTAACTGTGGACAAAAATATTAACAAGCTATGGAAGGTATGATTATCTTTTCAAGGAAACGACCTTGTGTGGAACATGGATCAAGTCAGAGTATTTGCTGGTGTTTGATTTACAGGTGACCCAGGGAGACACTGGTGATCCAGAACTAGGAAGAGGTTTGCTGACACAGTCCCATCTGTAGGTGCCACTAATATTCAAATAGTAGATTCGTGGCGTATACTAGACGGCAATTTAGGGGCTTGTAGTTGTGTTATTTGTCTAATTAGTTCATTACCAAGTACCTTAGACTGTTTCTCAAAATAGTTGCATATCAAATGTCTTCAAGCACAGTTTTAAAGAACAGTCCTGTTCAATTCTACTGAATCAGAAACTTTGGGAGAAGAACCTGTAAAACTTTCCCTCCTGCCTTCTATCCCTTCCTCTCCCTGCCCCGCTATAACACTGAACAGAAGTAAATCAGTATTTTATATCCTCACTTAAGAGAACAAAAACAACTATTCCAATATCTTAGCTCTGGGCTTCTTTTTCAAATGAAAAATACCTTGGTTTATCTAGCTCATTTAAAAGCTGCATCACACTGTTCATAAACAGATGTAAGACCAGAGAAGATGACATTTTATTCCTTATAAAGTATCTTTTCTTAAGGCAGCCTTTTAAACAAATGGTACTGGGGAAACTGGTTATTCATGTAGAAGGATGATGCTAGCCTCTTACATCTCATGCTGCTCAAAAATCAACTCAAAATGAATCAAAGACCTAGTCATTAGAGCAGAAATTATGCAACTCTTGGAAGAAAATGGAGGGTCAACATTCAGCATATACGCACAGGCAAAGCCTTTCTCAATAGGACTCCTAAAGCTCAGGAAATGATGCTTGGAGTTAATGAATGGAATGGCATCAAATTAAAAATCTGCACAGCAAAGGAAACAGTTAAGAATGTGAAGAGAGAACCTACAGAATAGGAGAAAATCTTTGCTAGCTATCCTTCTGACGCAGGATTAATACCTAGAATATATAAAGAACTTAAAAAACTTTATACCAAAATATCAAATAACCCAGTTAATCAATGGATGAATGAATTAAACAGACCCTTCTTAAAAGGAGAAAGACAAATGGCCAAAAAATATATGAAGAAATGTTCAAAATCATTAGCTGTAAGGGAAATGCAAATCAAAACTACACAGAAGGAGGGCACGGTGGCGCACCCCTGTAATCCCAGCACTTTGGGAAGCTGAGAATTGCAAATTCAGCAATGATGAGGTGCTAAGCAGCTCAGTGAGACCCTGTCTCTACATAAAACACAAAACAGGGCTGGGATGTGGCTCAGTGGTCCAGTACCAATGTGTTCAATCCCCAGTATAAAAAAAAAGAAAAAAAACTACACTGAGATCCAGGCGCAGTGGTGAATGCCTGTAATCCCAGTGGCTCAGGAGGCTGAGACAGGAGAATCATGAGTTCAAAGCCAGCCTCAGCAATGGTGAGGCGTTAAGCAATCAGTGAGACCCTGTCTCTAAATAAAATACAAAATAGGGCTAGGGATGTGGCTCAATGGTTGCATGCTCCTGAGTTCAATCCCTGGTATCCAAAAACAAAAACAAAAAAGAACTACACTGAGATTTCATCTCACACCAGTCAGATTAGCAGTCAATAAGAATACAAACAATAGCGGGGCACATTGGCACACACCTGGAATCCCAGCATGTCTGGAGGCTGAAGCAGGAAGATTTTGAGTTCAAAACCATCCTCAGGCACTTAGCAAGGCCCTAAGCAAACCCAGAGAGAACCTGTCGATCGATCAATCGATAGATAGATAGATAGATAGATAGATAGATAGATAGATAGAGTGGAGAAAAAGGAACATTTCTACACTATTGCTGGAATTGTAAATTAGTTCAACCACTATGAAAATCAGTAGGGAGTTTCCTCAAAAGACTAAGCATGGAACCACCATACAATCCAGCTATACTATTCCTCAGTATTTATCCTAAAGAATCAGCCATCACATTACAGTGATACATGCATATCCATGCCCATAGCCGCACAATTCACAATAGTCAAATTATGGAACCAGCCTAGGTGTCCATCAGTGGATGAATGGATTAAAAAAAAGTTACACATATACACAATGGAGTTTTATTCAGCCATAAAGAAAAATGAAATTATGTCATTTGTGGGAAAATGGATGGAACTTGAAATCATTATGTTAAGTGAAATAAGCCAACCTTGAAGGTCAGGGGTTGTATGTTTTCTCTCATATGTGGAAGCTAGAGAGGAAAAAGGAAAAGAAAGTTGGGGGGAATCTCATAAAAAGCAAAAGGAAATTGGTAGAATAAGAAAAGGGGATCAGGGAGTCAGAGGGGGAGGGAAGGGGAAGCGCTGGGGAGTGATATTGGCCAAATTATATTGTTATATTGTGTGGATGTACTAATATGTAAGAACAAATCCCAAAAATACGTGCAACTATAATGAACCAATAAAAACATTTGGGGGAAAAAAGAAAGTGCTAGAGAATAAATAAGTGAAAGTAAAATTACTATTTTTTAAGTGGAATGTCTTTTTTTTATTTTTTATGTGGTGCTGAGGATCGAACTCACACGTGTGAGGCAAACACTCTACCACTGAGCCACAACCCCAGTCCTAAATTCTTTTTTTTCATACTGGGAATTGAAGGAATTGAACCCATGAACCCCGGGGCACTTAACCACTGGGCCACATGCCCAGCCCCCCTTTTTTTTTTTTTTTTTTTGCATTTTATTTAGAGACAGGGTCTTGCTGAGTTGCTCAGGGCCTCACCGAATTACTAAGGCTGGCTGTGAACTTGCAATCCTCCTGCCTCAGCCTCCTGAGCCAATGGGACCTAAAATTTTTTTTTAAAGGGAAAAAAATTAAAATATAACGTTTTTCTTTCGGGGTCAGAGGTCCTCAAAACCATATTCCTGTGGTATTTGTTTGTTTGTTTGTTTGTTTTGGTACTGGGGATTGAACTCAGGGGCACTCTTGACCACTGAGCCACATCCCCAGTACTATTTTGTGTTTTATGTAGAGACAGGGTATTATTGAATTGCTTTGCGCCTCACCATTGCTGAGGCTGGCTTTGAACTCGCGATTCTCCTGTCTCAGCCTCCCTAAGTGCTGGGATTACAGGCGTGAGCCACTGCACTCAGCTTCCTGTGGTATTTTATTGAAATTGCTGAAGATGTTTAAGCTGAAATCCCACTATGTTGATTGATTTATTTGCCTACCTGTATTTCTATAATATGAATTTCTTAAAGAAAACAAAGTAGTATTAAAGTCACCTCCAATTTTGCTCCATTTACCCTCCCTTTTTCATTGCTTTCACAGCTTAAAACACCTGTTTCTGTCTTATTAATCTCTTGAATTCCTATTTATCCTTTTAAACTAAGCCTGTACATTCAGCAAACAATTATTGAATGCCTATTTAGTGCCAAGACAGAATACACAAAATGGAATGAGGCTTTGTCCCTCTGCCAAGGCTATTGCTGTCTAGCTGTTGAGAGCGATAAGTAAATAAGCAATTACAAGCCATGGTGAGGAGGATGCTGAGAACATTTTGATAACATAGCAAAGTGACATATAAATTGAACTACAATGCCATTCCTAGGTGAAGGTAATAGTAGCATGTGTTCATATCCTGTCCTTGAAACTCACCTCTTCGTATTTTTTTAATATTTTTTTATTTTCTTAGTTGTAGGTGAACAGAATATCTTTATTTTATTTTTATGTGGTGCTGAGGATCGAACCCAGTGCCTCATGCATGCTAGACGAGCACGCTACCACTGCACCACAATCCCAGCCCACCTCTTCGTATTTTTATCATTAGAATGAAAGAATAAAAAATATCCTGAACAAAATCTGAGGGAAAACAAAGCTGTAGGTAGAAGCCCCTAGTAAGGTGAAGGATGGACATGAGATCCAAACAAATCAGCCATGTAGGTTGATGGTCCAAAATCAATGTGAAAAATTGAAAGAGGAAAAAGTACGTTGCAGGAAAAAATACCTATCTTGAAAATATCATGATCATGAGGCTATCTAAAACTATACCACTTAAAGTTTTAAAAATTTTTCAAAACTGAACAAATGTATTAAAATCTTAAGGAAACAAAGAATAATAAACAAAATTCAGAACAGTGGTTACCTGAGAGAGAGGGAACATAAGGAGAAATATATCAGTGATGGTGAATGGGACATAAAAGGTCATTGTCATCACGCAGATCAGTAATGTTTTGCTTCATAAATGGCGTGTATTGGAGTGTGTGTGTGTGTGTGTGTGTGTGAATTATTGAAAAATTAAATTCAAATAACAAAAGCTTAAATATATAAAAATATATGCAGACAGGTTTCAACTGGAGAAGCAGAATCAATGCAAGATTGATATACATAATGTGTTACAGGAAATTGGACAGTTATGGGAGCTGGTCAGGCATTTTCTATCAGTGGTTGTTTCTGTGTCTAGTACTGGAGCTTGAAGTCCTGGAGCCCTGCACAGGGAGATGGGTGTAAGGTGAGGGAGATGATGGGGAGGATGCAATCAGAAGCATGAGCAGGAGGAACCCCAAGGTGATAGACTGAAAGCAGTGCTGGTTTCTACTTACACATATGACTCAGAAGTAGAAGAACGCAGTGACATAGGAATACAGTTAATATCAATTTTCTAAAAACTCAAGGATTTAGAAATGATTTCAATTTTTATGAATTAATTCCTTCCTTCTTTTTACCTTCAATTTCCTCATTAAAATTTATAATTTCAGCCGTGCCATGGCACACACCTGTACTCCCAGTGGCTCAGGAGGCTGAGGCAGGAGGATCGTGAGTTTAAAGCCAGCCTCAGCAACTTAGTGATGTCCTAAGCAACTCAGTGAGACCCTGTCTCTAAATAAAATATTTTTTTAAAGGGATGGAGTATGACTCAGTGGTTAAGCAACTCTGGGTTCAATCCCCAGTGCAAAAAAAAAAATTATAAGTTCAGTGTATTTTGGCTCAGAAATGGTACTGTAGAAAATTATACCTCCAATGTTACCATGTCTTTGATTTCTTACAGTCACACAATTTTTTAAAACTTTAAAACTTTACCTTGGTGACAATGGTATCTTACAGAATCTGGGGACTTATTTCACAGAGTTAAACTTACACACATGACTCAAGTAGAAGAACACAGATTCAAGGCAGCCTACAGTGGTTGTAGGCCCAGCTGCTACTTTACCCCAAGAAGACGAGTCAGCAAATCAGCAACAACATGTGTTGGCATCAAAAAGGCTGTTGCTTCCCTTATAGCTTTGAAGTTTCCCAAGTATTTTCCTTGGGGTTCATTCAAACATACAAGAAAGGGGTTATGGGAAATGTAGTGCAGCATCACCAAGTTGACCAGTTCCATATCCTAAAAGGTAATAGTATACATGAGGCTACTTGAGAAAGCACACTACCTGTTTTCTCAAACTTAATGTTACTGTGTTTGGTAAACAATCTATATTCAAATCTAGGTTTTGCATTTTAAGAAGGTCTAGGAGGAAATGAAATGTGATCTAAAGATGTATTGATGGTCATCATATGGTGACTTTTGAGATTTTTATAAAGATCTCATATGAAAGATGTAATAGACATGTTTGGTTTACTGCAGAGGATCAACACTTAAAATGTCACAGGGAGCCGGGCGCGGTGGCTCAAGCCTGTAATCCCAGCACTTAGGGAGGCTGAGACAGGAGAATCACAAGTTCAAAGCCAGCCTCAGCAAAGGCGAGGTGCTGAGCAACTCAGTGAGACCCTGTCTCTACATAAAACACAAAATAGGGCTGGGGATGTGGCTCAGTGGTTGAGTACCCCTGAGTTCAATCTCCAGTACCAAAAAAAAAAATGTCACAGGGATATAGGTGTGTGTGTGTGTGTGTTGTGTGTGTGTGTTATTCCCAATGCTCAGAACATGCCTATAGCTGTTAAAGTAATCAAAATATTTGTTGGATTAATCAATTAATTAGTGAACAACTGAGACAATTTTCCAAAACAATGAAAGTGAGTGAACAAGTTAACTGTGAAAGGGATTGTGCATGTATTCCATAATTCCATTGTGTCTCAGCATAATAAATATGCTATCAGTTCATAAGCATGTATTTTTTCAAGGTTGTAAAAACCAGAGAGCAAGGGCAAGCAATTTCTATAAAAGATCCAGAACATCTCAGATCTTTGAGAAGTTCCACTTAAAAAAAAAAAAACACAAAAATAGCATGACAAAAAAATTTTTTTCTTTAGGCAATGTGAATATATCTATCAAATTGTAGAACTACATGGTGGGTGCATAAAGACTTTCCCCTTTTTTGTAGTAATGCTTACTGTTTCCACACTGTATAATAGATCAAAATACTATTTCATTTCTCATTTTCTTTCAGTGGCTGAGTAATCATTTGAATGTGACTAATTCTAATTCACCAGCAACAACTCTAAGGATACAAAGTGGTGGTCATTGAGGATTATTTTCAGTTTTGCCGCATCTAGATACCTGCATCTTTGGAGCAACACACACATACTTATATTATAAAGCCAGTGTTCACATTAAGGGTCATCTGCATCCCCGGCAGAGACATAGGAATACAGTTAATATCAATTTTCTAAAAACTCAAGGATTTAGAAATGATTTCAATTTTTATGAATTAATTCCTTCCTTCTTTTCTACCTTCAATTTCCTCATTAAAATTTATAATTTCAGCCATGGCGCGGCATACACCTGTACTCCCAGTGGCTCAGGAGGCTGAGGCAGGAGGATTATGAGTTTAAAGCCAGCCTCGGCAACTTACTAATGTCCTAAGCAACTCAGTGAGACCCTGTCTCTAAATAAAATATTTTTTTAAAGGGATGGAGTATGACTCAGTGGTTAAGCAACTCTGGGTTCAATCCTCAGTACAAAAAAAAAATTATAGGTTCAGTGTATTTTGGCTCAGAAATGGTACTGTAGAAAATTATACCTCCATACCATGTCTTTGATTTCTTACAGTCACACAAAACATGTTGCCCTTCATTCATAATCTAAAGTTTCTTCTTCCCAATACCCTAAACATAAACTGTATTAAAATTTGCATATGCAAGTTGTTTTTCTATTCAAAATGCTTTCTCATCAGCAATATATTTTCTTTTTCTTTTTTTTCTATAGCTTTGTTGAGGTAAAATTGAAGTACAATAAAATGCACATATTTGAAGTATGCAATTTGATCAGTTTTGACATGTATGTAACCAAAACAATCAATATAAAAGAATTTTCATTACTTTTTTTAAATTTGAAATCATGCACTGTTTCCTGCATGATTTACTACATTAGAAATCAATTACCTTAAGATATATAGAAGCTCAAGCTCACATCAAATATTTCAAAATCAAATGGCACACTTATAAATACCCCTGAGGTCAAGGAAGAAAATACAAGAAAAGTAAATAAAAAATGCTTTGAACTAAATAGTAACAAAAGCTTAAAATATCAGAATTTCTGGGATTAAACAGTACTCAGATGAACATTTATAACTTAAAGTATTTATATCAGAAAGAAGCTAGAATAACAACCAAATTATTTTCAAATTAATTAGTAGGAAGGAAAAGCTAAGAGGACAGAAATATATGAATTAGAGAAGAAATTATACTGCTAAAATTTGATAAAAAATCAAACAAGTCTAATCAACAAAAAAGCAAAAACACAAAAATTAATATCAATGGAAAGGGAGTTATCAAAATAACCCTACAGATGCTAAAAATATATTAAGGTAGTATTACAATTGTATGCCAACATATGTGATAGCTTACATAACATGGTCTGTATCAGAGAAGGATCTGTGTCAATAGCAATACATTTTCAAGATAAATTAGTAGTATTCTAAATATTTGTAAGCATAGACATGTGAATTTAAGAGTTGTGTAACTAAAAACTAAATTCTCTTTCTGTAGCCTCCCATATCCATTGATTCAAACTGTTATAATTCTAATTTTCTTTTCTTTTTTTTTGTCTTCAAAAAAAGAAGTGTGCACACTTTATGAACCATACTTATACTAATAACAATGTTCAGCTGATGATATAAAAATACTCGTTATTAGACACATAAATATAAGTGGTAGAATTTAATATCTCAAAAGGAAAATAAGATGAAATGTTTCTCTAGAAATGTCAAATTCAGAATTAATACATACTCTAACATATGAAAAGACATTTTTAATTATTATTTACTATATCACATATTAATGAATACACCAGTCTGCATATTCTCAAATGACAAGTGAGACCCAGGAAAGCATTTTTCTTTTATTCTTTCAAGAATCTTAATATCATCTGTCTCTTGGAGGATTCAGTTTCTTATATGTGATGTTGTCCATGAGGATACCAATGATGCTTGGTAGTAAAGAATATTTTGCTAAATTTTTCTATCATGGGTCCTTGCTCAATGTGTTCATCATTTTCTTCTAATCTGGTTTTCAGCACTTGATCATGTGTTTCTTCATTACTGTGCATAGGAGCAGATTGAGGGATAGGTCGTACGTGTTCATGTCCACAGAAGGGTGGTAGCAGACTGTTATCCTGTGAGATGTCAAAGCGAGCTCTACGTTGCAACTGTACTCATCTGAAAAAGAAGAATATGTAGATTCATGACAAAAACCAGATAAAGTTCTGTCACAGACTGTCACCATGCCTCAATCTTATTTTTTTTTAACTTGGCTATATAAAATTGAGGTAATTGTACTTGGAAAAGTGTTATCAGTGCATGCAACACCCTTTCCTGGTTTGAACTTACTTTTCCCTTTCATCTCCGGTCCCTGCCCTAGCACCTCATTTCACTGCCCAAGCACTCTGTAGGATATCTGTTCTTACATACATATGTATCCCTACAAATATTGTGTTTTGTTGGGGGATAGTAGGTGTTTTAAATTTAAGTGCATGGTTTTATTCTATTGTTCTGGATGTATCTTACTTTTTTCACTCCATATTATTTTTATAATCTATCCATGCTCTTCAAATACATCTAGCTTGATGATTCTATCTGCCACCAGTATGCATGAACAGTAGCCCCCAATACCCTCAGGGATACATACTATGAGCCTTAGTGGATTCCTGAAATCACAGACAGTACCAAACCCTGTTGTATTCTATATGTGTAAATCTATGGTAAAGTTTAATTTACAAAGTAGGCCCAGAAAGAGATCGATAACAATGACTAGTGATAAAGTTGAACAATTATAATAATATACTTATTTGGGGTTTTATATTAGTTCTTTTTAGTTATACATGACAGTAGAATCCATTTTTGTATAAATATACAATCTAATATACTGTTAATAAAAGTTATGTGAATGTAGTCTCTGTCTCTCTCTATATAATATTTATCCTTCTCATGATGATATGGAAGAGGTAATGCTTCTCTGATGAGATGAAGTCAGGCAAGTGCCATAGGCATTGTAGATAGTGTTAGGCTACTACATAGTGCTACTTGAACACAGGCACTATGAGATCACTACCTGGACAGGCGATCTCAGAGATAAGAAGGCTACTAAGTGAGTAACGAGCAGCACAAACACACTGGACCAAGGAATGTTCCAAGTTCCCCGCAGGATGAAGCAAGAAGGTTCAAGATGTCAACACACCACTCAGAAAAGTGCACAATTTAAAACTTATGAATTATTTCTAGAATTTGACATTTAATATTTTAGAATCAAATTGATTGTGGGTAACGGAAACTGCAGAAAGCAAAACCTCAGACGGGGAAGACTATGAGTGCTTTCATCATCATTTTTATTCTTTCCCTAGTAAGAACATCAAGGTTGTAAATTCTTTTACTTTAAAAACAAGCTATAATGGGCATGTGTCTTCATACAGTTCCCCTTATGTATCTTTGTAGAAAATTTTCTGGAAAATACCCCAGAGTGGAATTGCTAGAGCATTGACTGAAAATGGTCTCAACTCTAGTTTGTGGTCAGCTTGCCTTTGCATGGGTACCCAAGTTAACACACCCTCTCTCTGCTGCTTTACCAGAGTGTGGTAGGTCTATCTCATTGCTGTTTTAATTTACTTATCTTTCCTTATAAGAGTAGTCAAATAACCCCATAGTTATAAGCCATTCAGTTTCCCCTTCATGGCAATTGCCTGTTATTCTCATTTCCCATTTTTTAAAAATAAAACTTCCTATCTTTTACACATTCTATATGCCAACCTTTGTCATTTTGCACATTGCAAATATTTTCCACCAGTTTGTCAGCTATTTCTTAACTTTTTCTATGATTTTTGCTTTATTCTTCTTTTTATTAGTGCATTTTAATTATACAGTATATGGGTTTAATTTAGGCATATTCATACATGCAAGTAACACATTTTGATCATATCCACCCCTCTTCACCCTCTCATATCCTCCTGATATTTCTTCATCGAAATAAATCCTGAATTTATTGTAATTAAATCTGTTTTATTTCCCCCCTTTCTCTCTCCCTTTCTTCCTTCCTTCCTCTCCTTCCTTCCTCCTTGTCTTCATCTTTGTTCCTTTAGGATTTGTTCTCCTAGAGTACTAATCAATGTGATTTTCCACTATCTCAAAGTAACACATGTACTCTTCAGAATTTTTTTCTTTCCTTTTTTTAAAGTCTGCTTTTTGCTAATTTGTGGCATAAGATATGGCTTCAGCTTGATTCTTTATACCCATTCCCCAATGCCATCTGTGAAACAATATCTTTTCCATACTCATTTATAATTCAACTTTATCATTTATAAAATTCATATATGTGTGTATGTGTGTTTATTCTGTGCTCTCCATTTGTTCACTGGTCAGTGATGAATTCCACACTGATTTCTTCATCATCATCATCATCATCACCATCATCACTTTGCACTATGTCTTTGGTCCACAGGATATGTCCTCCTTTTTTAATGTGTTTTTTTTTTACATAAAAATGACTAAAGTAGTCTTGGACCTTTACTCTTCCACATGTTTTTAGAATCAATAATTGTCTCAAAGAAAACTCACTTGATAGCTGAGTGCAGTGGCACATGCCTATAATCCCAGCACTTTGGGAGGCTGAGAGGACAATCGCGAGTTCAAAGCCAGCCTCAGCAAAGGCGAGGTGCTAAGCAACTCATTGAGACCCTGTCTCTACATAAAACACAAAATAAGGCTGGGGAAGTGGCTCAGTGGTCAAGTGCCCCTGAGTTCAATCTCGGGTACCAAAAAAAAAAAAAAAAAAACTCACTTGAATTTTGATTGAAAATAAGATAGCATTCTGAAAATAAAGACCAGGCATATTTTAGATCTTCATACTATCTACTCCACCAATCCTTCTGCCTTCAGGCTTTAGTCTGCTTCCTTTCTTTTACAACACTGGCACCCTTTATAATCTAATTTCTTCAATGCATTGGTGTTAGAGTATCAGCTATCTTAACACAATATGTGCCAAGAGCAAAAATTGAATCCCGGCCCTGGTTTATGCTCAACCAGTGAGTACAGAAACGGACTATGGTTTCACATGACTGTCTGGGGCCTCTGTCTCCCCACACCTGTTGTCACCGCATCCTCCAGCAGTGCTGCAGCCCCTCCCACCACTCTTCTGGTGGGTGATGGCAGCTAGCTTCCTCCCTACATTCCCAATGAGGATACCATCACAGGTCCTGCCTATCAGTGCAGATTGTCCAGAAAACTTAATAGTGTTGGTAGTTTTTAACATCCATTAAATACATTTTTAGACCTTTATTTCCCAGCGTGTATATCTGAGATGACCCACGAAATTCCTGATTTGTCTGAAACTGCAGTCAAAGCAAGTTAGAAAATTTGCTGATAGGTCAGAGGATGATTTTGAATACATTTCTCAGGATTAAAGCACAGAACTAATAAGAGATAATGTCCATGAAGTTAGATAGTGATTAAGTGGGAAGACTGTGATTATTTACTTCACAATCTTGACCTAATCATTCAACTTCAGTTTCTCCATCTACAAAGTAGGGATGCTGTACTTATCTCAAAGATTTGTTATTAAATTAAATTAAGGTTGTTTTTTGTTGATTTTATTAGTACATGTTTTTTTTGGGGTGGGGGGGAGTGTTTGTTTTGGCACCAGGGATTGAACCCAGGGGCACTTAACCACTGAGTCACATCCCCATCTCTATTTTGTATTTTATTTAGAGACAGGGTCTCACTAAGCTGCTTAGTGCCTCGCCAGTGCTGAGGCTGGCTTTGAACTTGTGATCCTCCTACCTCGGTCTCCCAAGCCCCTGGGATTACAGGCATGTGCCCTACGTCCGGCTTAGTAGTACATGTTATGTAATCCTTAGAAATGTACCTAGCACACAGTTGGCATCTCATAAGTATTAACTATTATTATTGTCACTATTATTATTACAGTTGTCCAAGAGTTTGAAAATTCTACAATTCCAGAAACCCACCATTAAATATCCCTTTCCCCTGTTTTCTGCCCTCTAGTGGTCATTTCAAATACAACTCTTGTGCTTGATTTTATGTGAAATTCTTAACTCACCTTGTTTTCCTGGTCTTACTAAGTCCAAATTATTTAGAGTTTATTTGTATATATGTATGCATGCATGTATTTGAAGGAGTTTCTCACAAATTTAGTAGGGAGCAGATTGAAGTATTTTGTTTGTTTGTAATAGGACCATTCTTTTAAATGTCCTTTTGGATTCATTTGTGACCTCTATCCTAAAACAATCTCTTTCTTGAGAAACAGCTGTTCTTTTACCTGACCTTGCTTATGAAATCCCACCCCATTTAAAGTCTTTTAAAAGTAACCAAGTATTTTTTGCATTAAAACTAAAGATAGAACTGTAGCATCCATAAGCAATTAGAACCTTCAATCAAAGAGTAATAAAAAAATACTTACTGGGCTGTGGTTATAGCTCAGTGGTAGAGCACTTGCCTAGCATGTGTGAGGCAGTGGGTTCGATCCTCAGGACCACATGAAATAAATAAATAAATAAATAAATAAAATTAGGGTAAAAATGATATATTGGGCTGGGGCTGTAGCTCAGTGAGCACTTGCCTCACGTGTGTGAGGCACTGGGTTTGATCCTCAGCACCACATAAAAAAAAATAAAGAGGGACTGGGTTGTGGCTCAGTGGAAGAGCGCTTGCCTCGCACGTGTGAGGCACTGGGTTCAATCCTCAGCACCACATAAATAAATAAACAAAATAAAGATATTGTGTCCATCTACAACTAAAAAAATTTTTTAAATAAATAAAGATATTGTGTCCATCTACAACTAAAAAACATTTTTAAAAAAATGATATATCGTTTTTTTAAAAAAATATTTTAAAAAAACGATATATCATTTTTTAAAAAATACTTAAGATATTCTTTTGCCTTAAAGAGTCTGTTACCCTGTCTTTTTCCTTCTAATACAACCTCCTCCCTGTTATATTTAATATTCAATCTGAAGTTAAAATAAAGAATAATTTTAACAGCTTTATGGCAAAGAGAGAAATTGCCAATGAGTGTGAACAACTATTCAACTCACTATCATTGCCTTTTCCTCAGTCTCAAAACTTAAATGATAGCAAAGACCTAATTAGCATTCTTAAGAGCAGACATTTTGTGTGCTTTTACAATATAGTTCTATACAGAGTTTTAAAATATCATCTTAAGCCATAGAAATTTAGCAGATAGATATATCATGAGAACTGTATTAAACTGTAAGAAATTAATTAAGCTATCAGAAAGGGCTTGCAATTTATATTTTTAAACCAGGAAATGGAGTCAGAGAGGAGAATTGAAGAACTATACTAAGTAATAAACTACAAGATTTAGTAAGTAGAATAAGTATTCAAAAATATGATCTTGAGCTATTTAATATACCCATACATTATTTTGTCCTTGATCAGGATAGGACCATAAATATGAGAGAAGGAAAGAATCTCCTGGCTGAACAAGTCTGTTGGGTTTGACTGATAACATTTCATGCTCCCTGAAACTTCCTCTAAGCACTTCTTCTTGGAGCTTGGAGTAGAGAGATGTTTACCATAAATAAAATTTTATTACCTTTCCTTTCTGGGTTAGTGAAATAGCTAAGACATGTTCTTCTGATGTTGGAAATATATGATGTAAAATTGTAATCACTACCTTAGAGTAAGAAAGATAAGAGTAGAATAAAGGAAAAGTCCACCTACTAGCTCCAGAGAAGAGATTCTAGAGTCACCTAGACATGCACAACAATGACTTTTCAGGAATGTACATAAACCGATACATAAACAGTTATTGCTGAGCAATAGCACCCATATTAGAAATCAATATCTTGGTATCAATCTTTATCAGCTTTCTTTAAATAGCAAATTCTACATGCATTATCAGTGCAAGCTAATATAACTGTTAAATTTATATGACTTAGTAAAGCTCATTAGGTATACTTAATTCACTTTCACTCCATTAATGAAAGGGTTAACAAAGGCAAAACATTAATAAAGAAGGGCAGAAAATGAGAAGAACAGAAAAAAATTAAGATATGAGAAAACCTGTGGCCAAATCTAGTCAAAATAATAATGCTGACAGGAAAGTGTAGATTTCAAATACATTTGTAAGTGAAGTATTGTACTAGATGTTGGAGACAAAATAATACACAACAGGATCATATTTGTAAAACAAAAATGGCAGTATGGTGGACCACCCATTGAAATAGGAGATACTGCAGTGATAGGCCCATGAATAGAGTTCTTCAGAGCTTGCCTTGGGGAGTGACTTAAAATTTACCAATGGAAATAGCATCTAAGATGAGTCCAGTAGGATCAGCAAGAGTCAGGAAACTAAGATCTGCATTTTGATTGAATAAAAATATACCACACCAAATATATGCTACTATATTCAAGGCTTTAGCTAATGAGCTTAACAGAGGACTGAAAAGAAAATAAAAATCAGAATACAGAACACACTTAGTACAACTATGGATCTGCTATGTAAAACACAGCGAATAAAAAGGAGAGACTATAGAAAAGAGGAATAAAAGGAGACAACAAAGAGAAGAGAGCTGTGTTCTGTGGAGTAAGAAAGCAAATTAAGATCCTAAGAAGCTGAATGATCAAGAAATCAAAAATGTGACTAAACAAAAAATAGAGTTAGAATTTTTCCATTTTTTCAGAGTTATATTAAAAAAGATTTAGCAAGTCAGTGAAGAGGAGACAACAGACCTCAAAAATCTAACTAATAGGGTTTTTTACTTAATTTTTAAAAATTATTACACTCATTATGCTTTAATTACCTTGTTCTCACTTACTGAAACATTTTATTTGTTTGATAATTCTGAAGTCTAAAACATCTTGACTTTTTTAAATTTTTTTTTAATTGTAGATGGACACAATATCTTTATTTGATTTATTTTTATGTGCTGCTGAGGATCGAACCCAGTGCCTCATGCATGCGAGGCAAGCACCCTACCACTGAGCTACAACCCCAGCCCCTTGACTTTTTTTCCTTTCAGATAAAAATGCATGCTATGAAACCTGCAAATTTGGACGCAAGGTGAGCAATTGTTAACTTTCTTCTTCTCAGCTCCCCAATGGCAAAATCTATTTTAAAGTTTTTAGTTGTTTTTTACAGCAAAAGTTCACAACAGCTGTGATAAAATTTTTAAAAACAGTGTCATAATTGCTAAAAATTCTCTTAAATTATTGGTGTTAGCTATAAAACATTTTATTTTATTAATATTTTTTTTTAGTTGTAGGTGGACAGAATATCTTTATTTTATTTTTATGTGGTGCTGAGGATCGAACCCAGTGCCTCATGCATGCTAGATGAGCACTCTACCACTGAGCCATAACCCCAGCCCCAGCTATAAAACATTTTATATTTAAAAACTAACAAATATTGTTCCTATCTTAATTAATTTTTGTTACACATGGGCACCAAAAAAATAAATAAAATAAAATTTCACATTGTTAAGTGACTCCATTCTATTTCATTTGCTTCTGAAAGAAAAATACATACTGCTTTAGACATGTTTGGAAACGCTCTATCTTCATTATATAAAACTTTGAAAGTCTGGGTAGTATAGCAAAATTTTAATAACTAATATTGGACTCTTATCTTGTAATGCAAATCTGCCTGATAGACGCTGCTGAATTCTTTTTTGCACACCATTTTTTTCATCCATAAAAAGGAGCTGATCTTTCCTTTGGGCTGCACATTGTTTGAAGTGCTGGAGATACGAAAGAAGCAAAACCAAAACTGGCCTTGCTTTATGGAGCTTGTGTTCAGTCCAACATCCTAAGGCAAAAGTGCAGAATGAAAGTACAGAGGACATGGGAAGCTATGTAAATCAAAAATTTAGTGCCATAGAGAGATGAAATAAAAAGTAGCAATAACAATAATACTATAATCTATTGCCCTCAAAAAAATGAACCCCTGCTTCAAATTTTATTGCACTGAAAATATAAACACAATGCCACTTGAAAGACAACACTGAGATCAGATTGGATGTATATTAAATTGTGCAATGAAGTTAGAGGGAAATGACTATATTCTAAGACTTCCAGTGAGAGATATTGCTTTTCTAAAAACTTAATATATATGCACACACTCTCCAAGAATCTTCTGGGAGAGCAGAATAATATACAGTATTCATTCATGCCTTAACACACTTAGTGTGTTATTGCGTAAATGTTTATTCCTCGGGCTTTGTGAACTATGTGATGAATGTTTTTCTTTCTCTCACTTAAGTGACATATAATATCACGATTTATGCTTACATCCAATTTTCTCATAGGTTTTTTTTAAGGTCTCTCACATGTTGTCTCAAGGGTATACCTTACTTGCAGGGCTTTTAACCATTCAATTTTTTTTTCCATTCTTTTGTTTGTTTGCTCATATTTTTGTCTTTTGTTGCATAGAAATTTATGCACAAGCTTAAAAAGAAAAAGCTTCCTGACTAAAAGTTTCCTGTGTGGCTCTACTTTAGCAATTATTAGTTAAGGTTCTCCAGAAAAACAGAACCAATAGGACATGTGCATATACAGATAGATCAATAAAATTATAATACAATTTATTACATTTTATTTATATTTATATAAATTTATATATTATATATATAATATATATATAATATATATATATATAATATATAATAATATATATAATATATAATATAATATATAATAATATATATAATATATATAATAATAATATATATAATATATATAATATATAATATATAATATATATAATATATAATATAATATATATTATATTTATATAAATTTATATATTTATATTATATTTACAATATAATACATTTTATTATATTTATTCTCATTATACTTATATTATATATATATATATATATATATATATATATAGCCAGCCTCAGCAACGGTGAAGTGCTAAGCAACTCAGTGAGAACCTGTCTCTACATAAAACACAAAATAGGGCTGGGGATGTGGCTCTTATATATATATAACAAATATATATATATTTGTTATATATATATTTGTGTGAGGGCGGGGCTGCTCCCCAGGGTCTGGTCATAGGGCAGTAGATTAATCCGTGCGGTGACCTGATACAAGCAATGGGAAGTCAGGGTGGAAGGAGAAGTTTCACCTGGCAATCGAGTAAGATTCAAAGAGGAGAGAAGTGGGCAGGGGTTATGGTGTAGTGGTAGCATGCTTGCCTAGTACGCGTGAGGCACTGGATTCAATCCTCAGCACCACATAAAAATATATATATATTTGTTACAAGAAATTGGCTCATGTGATTATTAAGGCTGACAAGTCCCAAGATCTTCAGGGTGAGTCAACATAATGGAGATTCCAGGGATCCAGTGGTATAGTTGCAATCTGAGACCAAAGGCCTGGTCAGTGGTGCGGTGTAGTACAAGTTAAAGCCACTAAGATTAAGACCCAAGAAGAGCCCATATTTCAATTGAAGTCAAAATCAGAAAAAAATTAATGTGCTAGTTTGAAGGCAATCTGCAAGAAGAATCCTTTCTTTTCCTTTTTTCTTTTCTTTCTTTCTTTTTTTTTTTTTTTTGGTACCAGGGGTTGAACTCAGGGATACTTGACCACTGAGCCACATCCCCAGCCCTATTTTGTGTTTTATGTACAGACAGGGTCTCACTGAGTTGCTTAGCACTTCACCGTTGCTGAGGCTGGCTTTGAATTCATGATTCTCCTGTCTCAGCCTCCCAAAGTGCTGGGATTACAGGCATGTGCCACTGCACCTGGCTAAGAGGAATCCTTTCTTACCCAACCTTTTAATTCCACTCAGGCCTTCAGCTGATTTAAGACACCCACTCACATTACAGAGGATAATCTGCCTCACTCAGTGTGCTGATTTAAATGTTAAGCTCATGCCAAAAAAACATGCTCACAGGAACACCCAGAGAATGTTTCACCCAATATTTGTTTAGTCAAGCCAACAAATAAAATTAACCATCACAATGACACTCTTTCCTTTGGCATCTCAAGCTAACAAATAATGTCATAAACATTCACAGGAAAGGGTAGACATAAAAAGCAACCCACTGACACACATTTGCTGCGCATATTGCGTAGTGTGAGGGCGGGGCTGCTCCCCAGGGTCTGGTCATAGGGCAGTAGATTAATCCGTGCGGTGACCTGATACAAGCAATGGGAAGTCAGGGTGGAAGGAGAAGTTTCACCTGGCAATCGAGTAAGATTCAAAGAGGAGAGAAGTGGGCAGGGGTTATGGCGTAGTGGTAGCATGCTTGCCTAGCACGCGTGAGGCACTGGATTCAATCCTCAGCACCACATAAAAATAAAATAAAGATTAAAAAAAAAAGAGGAGAGAAGTGAGCAGACAGGATGAGCAAGCAGAAACAAAACTAGAGATAAGCATGGCGTGTTAGCACAGGGAGCACAGTGTTCTTGGCCAGCATCTGCCTACAGAGCAGTGATGGAAAATAAGGTTAGAGTGGTGTGTGACTGTCAACTCATGAAAAGCTGGAAGCATGTAGTGTACAACTCTACTTGTACAGGGCTTAACACTTTTCAAACTGCTGCAGCCTACCTTTTCTGATCCTTTTAACAACTCTGTGAGGTAAACGTTATCACTAATAATTTTCAGAGTAGAGAAAGCTTCCTATGCTGCAGGTTCTGGAGCTAACATCTGATTCCTACTTCAGGGTCCCTTTCCAATGAAAATGACAATAGGAACCATTATGGCTCATGAACAAGGGGTTTTACTATAAAAATAGTACTTGAGAAAGTTTAAACATGCTTTATGAGTTACATTAAAGAGTGAAACCCAGGAGGCAACAGCAGCGCCTTCCACTTACACAGGCCAAACTACCACAGAATAAAGCAACAAAAGAAAATTGTCATAGGTTGAGTCATGTTTAACAGAAGAAATAACAAACTTAAAGGTAGGGACTACTAAAGCACATTGTAAGCAAAAATAACCAAAATGGGAGCAGACCTCAATGGATCAGCAAGCTGTCTTTACCAAGCAGTGGCGGAATGGCACATTTCAGGGGAGAAAATGGCAACTGGTTACAAGAGGGGTCTATTTTTTATAGGTTTTAATGAGAGTTAATCATAGCAGAATGTTTAGTGTGATTTAATCTTTAGAGACTTAGAGTGTGCCGGTTGGGCTGTCAAGAAACTAGTTGTGCAGGTTCAAAATCTAACTCAGGAAAATAGTTGTGAAAGTTCGAAACCCATTGATACTGGGATGAAAGTCCAGAGCCAGAGCCATCATTTGCCTTCTCCATCCAAGACTCATTTTTACTGGGAAAGGATGAAAGTCCAAAGCCCAGAACCCACTCTTTGTCTTCTTTCTCCCTGGAGATTATTATTCCATATCCTCCACACATGTAGTAAGATGCAGTACAGGAATGGAGATAAGAGAAGAAAGATATCCACATTTAAACTTTGAAAGATACATTGTATCAATTTTTAAGTTCAAATTCAGCTTAGTTTTATTTTTTTAAGCACGTCTTTCAATGCACTTGAACACCTTTGGCTTACAACTTCAGCTTTCCAGTTGAAATACTGAAACTTCAGCCATAAATCCTGAAATTCTTGGTGCTACCTCTTGAATCTCACCCTACATACAAAAGTAACTCTTTTTCCTGATCCCGCAGCAGAGAAAGGTGGTCCCAGCAAGTCCTTGAATAAAGTAGATGGACGGCACTCGGTGAGGCACACAGAGTTGGGCCACAACTTTCCTGGCCTCTTTGGATCAAGTTGCCAGGTTGTCCTGGAACTGTGATCCTCCTGCCTCCGGCTCCTGGACTCCTCCTGCTCCTTCCTGCGCATCTCAAGCATCCTCACAACATGCGCTCACATCCATGCGAGCCTCCCCACCCCATACAGGACACAGGCAATTTCCACCAGTTCCATAGTTCTCAGTCCTTCCTCAACAGACCATCTTCCAGGAAGGGAACCAGAGAAGGATTTCTTTCCCTGGTTCATCCCACTATACCAAAAGTCTGCCATGCTGCCATGCTAGGCTACACAGACTTCCTTAACCTTCATACCTAGCCCCATTTTACGGGTGAAGAAACTGAAAATCGAAGTTCAGGGGATTGGGGATGTAGCTCAGTAGTAGAGCACTGGTCTAGCATACAAGGTCCTGGGATCAATCCCCAGCACCACAAAAAGCTGTTTATTGTCTTGTTCAGGGTTCCCAGCAACAACCAGACCTATGTGTAGTGAGTGCTGCCAGGGCCAATGATGCTACCCCTTGGGAGCAAACCAAGTGGTTATTTCCAAAGCATAAACCTCGGCAGCACTTCACTGTGGTTCTAAGAAATGTCAGGCTATAAACCATTCTTAGTGCTCACTGGTTTCTGAACACTGAGCATAGAAACAGACACTTGCTCTTTGCCCAGATGTCACAGATAGAGCAGAATCAGCTTAGTTTTAAAACTTACCACAATGCTTAGTTTCAGTTTACTCTTATATCATCTTGTGACGTCCCCCACATCTCAGTGGAAACAATTCTCATAAATTTGTTCTCCTGGATTTAAAGAACTCATGGAAAAAACAGCAAATTCCCTTTCAAAAAAGGAAGGGGTTTTTTTGTGCTGCAATAACAAATACTGAGACTGAGTCATTTATGAACAATAGAAATTTATTTCTCTCTGTTCTAGAGCCTAGGAAGTTCAAGATCAAGGCACTGGCAGGTTTGGGGTCTGGAGAGGGCCCCCTTGCTTCCGAGAGGGCACATGGGGTGCTGTATCCTTCAGCATATGAGCACTGTGTTCTCAGGTAGAAGGGACAGAGGAGGGAGGCTGCCCTCTGCAGTCTCTTTTAAAGGGCATTGATGCTGTGTGTGAGGCAAAACCCCTCTTGGCCTACTCACCTTCAAAGAGTACCACCTCTCACACTATTGCTTTGGGAGATTAAATTCCAACACGTGACTTTGTAGGGACACATACAGTCAAACCATAGCAATTACCATGATGAAACCACTTATTTTCCTTCCCTTTCTCTCTTTTTTCCCACAATGAAGATCTTCCTTATGGTACTGCTGAATACATCTTAGAAACACAAATGGACAATGTTTAGACATAAATTTTTCCTCCTTTCACTAGACTTAGAGAAAATGGGAAAATAGACCCTTAGCTAGAAAAGACTAAGAGAGAGGAGGCTATTCTGAGAATTTAGAAATCAAAACAAAATAAATCATTGAACTTCTGCCTGTTTTTAAGTTACATGTTGAAAACAAACTTTAAGCTTATTAGACCTCCTTTGTCTCTTTTCTAGTTCAATATACAGCAAGAACAAGTTCTGTTAGGAAAAGAAATTGCATAAATAAGTAAAATAGGTTTTATTCTTGTTGACTCATAAGCCTAGTTATATAAGACATTGCCATCATCTTCAGAGCAAAAAGAGTGGTCTTTACAGGTTGAGTTTATATTGGTTGATTCTCTATTTTGTTTTATTTAGTTTTGTTTGAACACTTACTTTAGATCCATTGGAATTTAAAGAAATAAAATATTCATTTTTTATTTCCTGTGTAAAGATTCAAGGACTAGAAAATAAATCACAAAATGAATAGGACATAGTTTCTATTTAAGTGTTTAAATATATATGTAAAGTGAGTGTAAGAAGAGTTTAGCTAAGAATAAGAAAGTGCGAGTTACAGTTTATCTACACTCATGGTACAAGGACTAGGGTGACTAGAGCAGGAACCAACATCAGGTGAGATTAAGGAAGAAATGTGCTTAATGACCTTGAGTGCAGAGCCAGCTTGAGGGAGAAAACAGAGCTGAAGTGGCAGTGGAGGGGAGAACAAAAGAAGCTAGTTTAATGGGAGAAACAGCTGGAATATTGGGAGTGCAGAGTGGGGTCAAGAACTCCTGGATTAATAAAGATTCTTAAACTCTGGAGTATTAAGAGAAAAAAAAAGCTTGTGAACACATGTCTATATAAAACTTTGAGTGTAACTCAAAATGAAACTGGCAAAAATGCCAAACCTTACATATTTTCCAACAGAACAGAGAAGTGGGTGTTCCTTCTAAAAGTATTATGATTAGAGAGAGAGAGGGAGAAAGAGAGAGAGAGCATATGCCTCTCTTTCTCCCTCTCTCTCTCTCTCTTACACACACACACACACACACACACACATACACACACATGGAAGGAAGGAAGAGAAAAGAGAGAGACAGAGAGAGGGAGGAAGACTTTGCCGGGTTAAGTCAAGTGCTTTGTTACAAAAATGTAGTTCTGACTCATTATCTTTCTTATTTCCTATTCACAGAAAAGGTGAACAAGGCAACCATAAGCACACTTTAACGTAGATTTAATTTTCTTCCTCCTTGCCTTATGCCTAATTTAGTTCCATGTGAATTAAATATTACACCTAAAGAATTGGACATAAATGTGTTTTGACCTTTCTCCATATATTCCAGAAATAATATCCTGTTCAGACTTCATGTTTGATTGGCTTCATTTAAAATTGTTTTTCTTAAAGAAATTCCATGTCGAAATGTGAGAAGCACCTCTCCTCCCATTGCAAGCTAAATTTAAAATACCCCAGGTAGTGCTTCCATCAGCACTTTACCTTCTTTGTGCATATATGATAATCATCACTTTGTGCTTTTTCCTGAGATACTGATTTCTTGCTGAGATGTTTCAAATACCAATACACCACATTTTTGTTTTCCTTCACCCATTTGCTAATTGTAAAGAGCAAACTGTAGCACATCTAAATAATTAGATACAATATTTTCTGTACATGGTAGGGACTCAGTAGCTAAAGAATAAAGGAATAATAAATAAGTGAATATGGGGGAGAAGGAAAGTATTGTTTCTTTTTGTGATTAGTCTGGGGGAAAAAAGCTCAGAAGGTACATATTTTTGATAAGATAAAACTGTAAATATTTTTGATAAGATAAAACTCATATTTCAATCAGCATTAAATTAAAACCATAACTAGAAAATAGTAATGATTTTATATTTGCATCATGCAAGTAGTTCAAAAATATATTCTCCTTGTAAATTTTTAAAAATATTTTAGATAATGCCAGGCTCAGTGGTACATGCCTGTAGTCCCAGGAGACTGAGGGAGGAGGATCACAAGTTCAAAGCCAGCCTCAGCAACTTAGAGAGGACCTCAGCAACTTAGACCCTATATCAAACAAATAAATAAATTATTTTAAAAAAAAATTTTAAAGGCTGGGGATGTGACTCAGTGGTTAAGCACTTCTAGGTTCAATCCACTCCTGGATTCAAAACGATAAATATGTGTGTGTGTGTGTGTGTGTGTGTGTGTGTGTGTGTGTGTGTCTATGTCATATGTCAAGAGCCATCCATGATCTGTGCATGGACCAGACTGGCATGGAAGCCATTGAGTGTAAATGTCTGGTATCTGGGAAATCACAGCAGCACTCTTGCTGGTGAGATGGCCCAAATACATGTGAACTCCCACCCAGCTCTGCCAATGATCTCGCACAGCACCAGAGATGGGGTGATCTGCTGCAACCACATAGATACACAGGCTCTCAGAGATGGGTATGGCCTGCCAAGAGGCCAATCAACCTGTTGACTGCAAGACATCATGAAGCAAGACTCCACCCCTGAAACCTCATCCCTGCCTTTGATGCTCTCCCTTAAATAAAGAATCAGAGCCATTTTTTAACTGTTCTGTTCCAGCTCCTACCAGGACTGGAAGAATCTATCAGACACTCTGCTTTTAAAACATATTCTTTGACTTTGTCTCTTATTTCTTCACTTATTTCTTCAAACTATATTTTTCTAAAGTGGCTTATCCCCTCCTGAGCAGGAAAAATTACCCTGGTAGGGTGCTGGCCACCTCGCACGAGAGAGAGATATATAATAGATGATACTAAGGTCCTTTTGAACATAATTCCGTAGACTGTACATAATACTGTTTCATGTGTATGTGGATTTTTGTTCCAAGTGTAGTATACACAGTGTTTTATAACAAGAATGAGGGACAAAACCAGGACAGACTACGCATGCAGCATCAATAGAAGTATTTAACATCTACTAAATTCTACTCCATTTCCTAAATATTTTACACACTTAACATAGTTCATTTTATAAGGACTAGAGGTCGATGTTATTATCATTCTCTTTGCAGATAAGTGCAGAATTTAGGATGTTCCAAGGTCACAGCACTTATAAGTGGAAGAGCTAGGATCTGAACATAAGTGAGACTCCAGAGCCCATCTTGAAATCACTGCATTATATACAAAACATACAGAGGAGAAAGGAGCCTTCAATTGAGAACTGATGGTGTAACCATCAGATGACATACAGCCATTCATCTGCATGGGTAAAGATCAAGTGCATATAGGTTAACTCACATATCTCCTTAACTCTGTTGGATATTCACAAACCCTAGTATGCATATTTTCTTTCTGCTGGGAAATCTGCTTCAGTTTTCAAATTTGTTTTCCTTTGATGAATGAGTGAATTGAAGTAACCAGGGAGCCTTCATATTTCAAAGTCCTCTGAATGCAACTTTCTGAATCAATATTAACATGCTCTTCTCCAATACAGATTATCTCACCCAAGCATCACTCCCATTAAGCTGTACATCAATGCGTTCAGTGCATTCACTGAGTCTGAACTGTCCTTCCCTTGTTAGTTTACATGTCAAAACCCTATTTGTCTTTAAAGCTCTTGCTAGGATGCAATCGCTGCAGTGAAATCTTCCTTCCCTATATAACTTCTGTTACTTGTACATGCTTTTAGTACTGCACTGTCACTCAGATTTTTCTTCTTTTTAAGCTGCTATTTTTAAACTAAGATCTCAAGTAAGTAAGATCATTGAGAACAATCATGGTGTTTTGATATATTTAGGTCAGTGTTTAGCAAGCATTAGATGCACCACAGATGTTTGTGAAGTGGAATTGAAATGTGGTGATTGTAACAGCATGGTTGCAGTCCAGCAATTTTGTTTTACAACTATAACTCAGGTTTTAGCTGGGTTATGAATTAACTCATATGTTGAGAAACAATTCTTTCATATTTCCCTATTACTGTATATTTTATTCCTTATAACCTTATGGTGACATCCTTAGCAATATTTCACATTAAACGAAGTTTTTTTATTTATTTCTCATCTGATGAGTAAGGCCATCAGCAATTTAGCCAGATCCTTTCTCAAAAATAAACAGAAAGGGCTGAGGATATAGCCCACTGGTAAAATGCCCCAGAGTTCAATCCCTAGTATAGGAAGGAAGGAAGGAAGGAAGGAAGGAAGGAAGGAAGGAAGGAAGGAAGGAAGGAAGGAAGACTATAAATTAAAAGCAAAGCTACCACATATATGTATTGGCAAACTTTATGTAATACCTATTTGAAAATATATACTTAAGCAATATAGAAAATATCATCTAATTCTGCAAAATAAACAATAGCCATTGTTATTCCCATTAAAGGGATAAATTATCTTTTCAAATAATTCTTCCCAAATATAAAGATGTACAGAATGCAATTTCTATTCCTAACAGGATGCTAATTAGCTAACTGGAACCCTACTACTACCAAATACATAGATAGACTGAGTAAAATGTAATAAAACATTTTAAATGCATAAATATTTTCAACAAAGAAAGAGGAAAACCTAAGTTCCAGAAATAAAATAAAAAATGGGGTTGGGAATATAGCTTGATTGGTAGAGTGCTTGTCTAGTATGCACAAGGCCCTGGGTTCAATTCCCAGCATGGAAGGAAGGAAGGAATGAGGGAGGGAGGGAGGGAGGGAAGGAAGGAAGAAAGGTCACATTTTATTTCACATATGAAACAGGGGTCTTGCCCTGGGACCTTTGCATGATGGAGAATTGGAACCCAGAGATCTAAAGAGAGCAGGTAACCTTAAAAGTCTCCTATAGTTAGTAAGTGATTTACTTTTTTAAATCGCTCAAGGTCACAGGAAATAGCAAGAAATCTTCCTCTGCCTGTGCTCTATGTGGGACCTCTATATATAGGAGATCTATATATTTGGGGAGATATATATATGTCCCCAAATAAAGTGAAATTCTGGTCCTGGGGCTATCATGGATCTGGGGTTAAAATGAAGATACTGTTAATTCAGCAGTATGTGTCCTATGGTACTATTTATTGCCACCTGGCAAAGCTAATACAAAAGCAAGGACTCACAATTATAAACTAGTGATTAAAAAGTAATAAAACATAAGGAAAGAGAAACTATCATGAATGCAATTCAGTAGACTTGACAGGAAGGTTAGAGATTTGAGAGTTTGAGATATAGAAAGATAATCTAAAAAGATAGTATGGAAGATCCCATGAAAATAGAAGGGAAGGAGCTAGGACTGTAGCTCAGTGGTAAAGCACTTGTCTAGCAAGTATGAAGCCCTGGGTTCAATAAAAGCACCACATAAAAATAAAATAAAGATTTTTAAAAATAGAAAGGAAATCAGCGGAGCAGAGGAAGGAGATTAAGGAGGATGGAAAAAGGAGGAATAGAATGAAATCGACCAAACTGTGCTCTGTGCATATATGAATATTCCACAGTGAAGTTCACCTTTGTGTGTATCCATAAAGCACCAGTTATAAAATAATAGATAAATAAAAAGGAAATAGAAGGAATATCAATAGATTAAGGAAGAGGAGAAAGAGAAAGGGAGGGAAAGAGGAAGCACTGGCTACTGAAGTAGAACAAATTATATTTCATGCTTGTATGATTATGTCAAAATGAACCCCAATATTATGTATAACTAAAATGCACTAATAAAATATTTTTTAAATAAACTAATTAAAATAAATTAAAAATAATAAAATCAAATTAAAAGACAGTATAAAATAAGCTGGCACAGTCCTCTAATCCCAGCTGTTGGGGAAACTGAGGTAGAAAGATTGCAAGTTTGATGCCAGCCTAGGCAATTTAGTGAGTCCCTGTCTTAAAATAAAAATTTAAAAAGAACTGATATGTAACTCAGCGGTAGAGCACTTGCCTAGCACATATGAAACTCTGGGTTTAATCCCTAGTACTGCAAAAAAAAAGAGAGAGAGAGAGAGAATGTGTATAAAAATACATACACTAGTATAAAAAAATATTTGTAAATGCGCAGCAGCATTGGGCTAGGGGTGCAGCGCATTGGTAAAGTGCAAGCTTAGCATTGTCAAGGTCCTGGACTCAATCCCCAGCACAAAAAAATTAAAAATAAACAAGCAAACAAATAAATAAATAAATGATAAATGCACAGAAATGTAAAAAAGGGTTGCACTGACTGGTACTTAGTCTTAGGGGCCATATGGAGGCCATATGTCAGACTATCAAGACAAATAAAATAGGATCAAATGTAATGAGGCAAAGGAGATCATCATCCATGTAGGAGAAACCATTTAAAGGATAAGAATTTAGTAAAAATCACCTAATGCTGTGGGAGTGATATTCACGAAATTACATTATTATATCATGTGCATATGCAAACGTGCAACAACAAATCCCATCATCATGCACAACTACAATGCACCATTAAAAATATGGGGAAAAAATCACCTAATGTTGGTGCATACTAGATATCATGGGAAGCAGAACTGAGTATATAGAAGAAGCCTTTCAGTAGAATGAGTCAGGCTGGAGTAAACATTGTGATCTGGTCCCTTTACTGCCTCAGTAAATATCTTGCATGACTTGGGAATGGAGTTCTGCTCAAGAGTGAGCCTGATGGATCCACCATCCTATCCCCAAACCATATCTGACCTACAGGGCTTTACTTGTGGGGATTATATGGCGGCACCTTGTGCCACTGTAGTTCCTTTGCTCTATTTCTCCTCATTTTTTTTTCAGGAATTTACAAGATTCAACTGCACCAAAAAAAAAACACAAAAAAACAAAAAACAAAAAACCCACAAGTGAAGGGCTAAAAAATGTCCCAATGCCTTAAAAGCAGTGCCTGTGCAGTAGTTGAACAGCCATTTAGAATTCTGATTGATGTGTGTAGGCGAGGGAAGGAGAGGGAGGATGAGTGATGTGTTCTTAAATGTTAAACAATCGGCTGGGATTGGGGGGCTGATGTGTGTGTACCCTTTGATGGTTTCTGTGGTGTAAATACTCCTGCCATAGCAGTTTCAAGACGTTTAACAACAAGCTAGCAAAATTCCTGATAATTCAGCACATTTGGCTGTTTCAAACCAGCATGAGCTGTCTTCAGCACACCACAGCTCCCAACCTACCTTCTGAGGTAAGATGGTGCCATTTTGGATGTCCTCTCACAGATGGGTCATCCATTGCCCTTTTCTAATTGTTGTATTGGCTTGTGGGTGATAAATATTAATATCAGATTCTGGTAACTAGATTTCTGCCATCTTGTTGATGGAAGTGCAAAATTTTTTTTGTTTTGTTTGGGGTTTTTTGGTGGTGTCAGTGGTGGTAGTGGTGGTGGTGTTTTTGTTTTTGATTTTGGTACTGGGGATTTAATCCATGGGCACTTTACCACTGAGCTGCATCCCCAGCTTACCACCTACTCTTTTTTTAAATTTTGAAATAGGGTCTCACTAAATTGCTGAGACTGGCCTCAAATTTGCGATCCTCCTACCTCAGCCTCCTGAATCGTGGGATTATAGGTGTGTTCCACCAAGCTCAGTTTAATTTCATATATATCTTTATAGGAAGTTGGGAAACAACAAAAAAACTCATAAGATACTTTACATTGGCCTCTCAAATTATAAAATATTATTAATAGCTCTAGATTTATTATTTATTAATTCAATAAAACTGTATTAAGCCCTTTATAAGCACAGGTTTAGGTGTATGGATAAAGTAATGGGGATAAATTAGGTACTAAACCCAAGCAAACAATTCTTCTATCCCCCAAAAATTCTTCTCTAATATGGTTTATAAGATATTTCATTTCTTTCTCTTATATAAATTAAATATATGGCAATACCTGCACATAAAAACCGGACTTTGAATGCATAAATTCTAGAAGGAAATAAATCTGCTTTAACATAAAAAATATAACATACTATAGTAAACATTTGCAAGTAGAATTTTAAAAAATAAATAAGTTTTGTCAAGTTGCAGAACCAATGATCCACCAATGGTAGCAAAGTAATTAATTGCAGCACTTTTTGTAAACAAACAAAAATAAAAACTGAAATGTCCACCAATTGGAAAATAAATAAATTTAATAACAAATAAATAAAATAATAAATAAAATTAATAATAAATAAAAATAAATTTAATTAATCCATAGTTTAAAATATCACAGAAATAAACCCAAACTATACATATCAACATAGATAAGCAGTACTAATAATGTTTTAAAAAAAACTTGCAAAAATAAACAGAGCACTAATGCTTTTCTTTTGCAGTGCTGGGGATCCAGGGCCTTATGCATACTAGGCAAGTGCTTGTCACTGAGCTACACCCACAGTCTAGTATGATGCTTTTAAGTAGAATTTTTAAAAACTTGATGTGTGTGTCTGTATAATCTGACATTGATAGCAATAATGAAAACTGATTTCATAAAAATGGTCATCTCAGAAGTTGAAGGAAGTATGATATTATTAAAAAGAGGTACATAATCAGATATGCAGATGCTAACACACAACAAGGGGGAGAGGAAGAACAGAAGTTCAGTGGATTAAACAAAGGGAAATGAAGAGAAGGGTAGGAGGATGGGAATAGGAAAGACAGTAGAATGAACTGGACATAAATTTCCTATGCTCATATATGAATACACCACAGTGAATCTCCACATCATGTACAACCACAAGACTGGGATCCTAATTAGAACAAGTTATACTCCCTGTTTGTATAAATATGTCAAGATACACTCTATTGTCATGTATAACTAAAAAGAACAAATAAAAATAGATACATAATCAGCTTTAATTATATTCAAAATGTTTCATTTCTAAGCTGACTGATTAGCAGAAAGATTTTAACTACTTTTTTAAGTGCATGAACTATTCAATAATATATTTTAATATTTAAAAAATTTAAATCTGTTGACTAAATATTTGTAGCTTCACAAATATTCATGTGTTTTGAGCACAAGTCAATATTAGAATATTATCTTATGCATAAAAACTTTCATTAGTCTTTTTTACTTTCAAATTCAGGAATTATTTTCCTTAATATGTAATTATCATTATGTCACTAATTTTATTAAGGATTTTCTGCTCAATTTCAAAATCGTAGCTTGCTGAGTAACTAAGGTACAAAAAAATCAGAAGAACAGGAATAGGGTACAGATGTACTCTCACCTAGAATAAATATGATGCAAATTAGATTTCTTAGTTGTCCATTGTTGACATTTTATTCAAGTTATTCATAATTAAGATTTGTGACATAGTGTGAGTATGTATGCTGGTATATGTGGGCACACATGTGTGTATGTACACACGTATGTGTATTCAATGAAAAGTGTCTGTCATATAATTTTTAATTATAGAAATGAATCCAAAGTACAGAATGGACTTATAATCAAGCAGGAACTTTTCGATTCTCTGAATCTGACTTAAATATTGATGAAAGAAATCCCTGCTTTGCCAACTTCAGAATTAAAATTGTTTATTGGATATAAACACTGTCAATATAACTCTAAATGAGCTTAAGAAGAATATTTCTTCTCTCTACATTGAATTTTTAGGTCACTTCCGGACAAAAATTGCCTTGCAATAAAATGGGCTTCGGAGAGAATAAAAATATGATTAGTCATGGATGTTCCAAATTCTAGATCTCAGGCTGTGGGTGTAGTTCAGTGGTAGAGCGTGTGCCTCGCACATATGAGGCACTGGGTTTGATCCTTGGCACCACATAAAAGTAACTAAAGATATTTTTTAAAATTCTAGATCTCTTCTGTTCACTCACTGTTTTGAAACCTTAACTTCTCTGGACTTAATTTTCTGTGTCTCATTTTCCCCCGGCTTATATAAAACATCCAGCATTCTATGTATAATTATGGAATCAATTCTAATTGTACTTGTTAAAAGTAGGCCCAAAATATTGAATAGAATTTATGGTTTCCCTAGACAACCCATGACTTTCATGTGTCCCAGAATTTCCCCCTGAGATGACAAAATTTCCTAGCATTACAAAAAATAAAACAAGGCATTTTCCTCTGGTTTATTCTTAGTGGAAAAAAAATAAAAATTGAATTACTTGATACTTGGAAGAGCAAGGGAAACACAAGCAGACATACTTCCCTCAAAAACAAAAACAAACTTTTAGGAGAAATGAAAAAAAAAAACTCAAGTTTTTACTAATATTTGAGGTTTTCTTCTTAGAACCATGCGAGACTTTTCTTACAGCTGCATAACTAATGTGACTTTATCAAACTCTAGCACAATTCTATTTTTTTTTTATAAATTTTTTTTAGTTGTGGATGGACACAATGTCTTTATTTTATTGCTTTGTATGTGGTGCTGAGAATCGAACCCAGGGCCTCACACATGCAAGGCAAGCGCTCTACCGCTGAGCTACAATCCCAGCCCCGCACAATTCTATTTTAAAGATATAAAACTCCACAAGGAAAAATGTAGATATGTTAAAGATTATAAATTAAGAAGGATGAGTTTGCTTTCAAATGATTAACATTTAAAATATCATTCAATTTGTAAAAATTGTATCCCCACTTAAACTTTAAATTGAGCATTTATTGATTAAAGTGGTCTATAGGTTATTCTACTTAAAATTTTGATTAAATAGATTCATAAAAAATGATGATGATATAGTGTCTTCTTTGGGGTTTTTCATTTTTAATTAAGGATTGAGTTACAAATGTGGCCAAATCAGATTCTCAATATTGGTCTTTATAGATTAATATTCTGAAATGTACAATTCTATAGTCTAAAAAAGTGGTACAGAGAGACTTGTGGTGGAAATAAAATATAGTAATGCCCTTAAAAGAAATTTAATTCATGCCTGTGTGAGAAATACTTGTGTATTTTTTAGGATAAATGCACACTTACATATCAACTATATAGTTCAAAGCAATAAACTCCCTACCCAAAATAGTCCAGGAGGAGGAATTTTTCTTTCTTTCCCATCACCACCACTAAATTTCCCCAAAACTTGAAAGAACAATAATCTACAATTACAAATGCTTAATTGTCTTCTAGAGTGTTCTAATGCAGAGTATGGAACCCACCTGATGCACTTGCTCAGACTCTTGCTACTGCCCTTATAGGCTTGGACAATTTGCTGTCTGAAATGTTCCACTGTGACTATCACTCGGGTGCTTCATCTGCTATCACTGATATCTGTCGGAGCCTTCCCAGATGTAAGCTAGGCTGCAACACAGCTTCACTAGTTATCCACAAGGGGACCTGTGGCAGCCCAAGTACCCAGGCCCAAACTCAAGGGTCCTACAGTGACAGATTCTTCCCCTTAGGTTCCTGCTCAGGTGTCATTTTTTGGAATGGGAACTGGGACAGGGCTTCCTAAGTAGCTAATAACAACAACTCAGAAGTGGGGGATTTAATATCCCATGGACAAACAAGCTGAGAGTCAGGAAAACAGAACAAGCCAGTGGGTAAATGTCTTTCCTTCCCTTCCATCTCAGATGGTAAAGCATAGCTGGGGTACTGACAACAGCTCACAAGATTCCTTATTAATTGTGAGCACAGGTGTTTCTAAAGCCAGGGCAAGACACCACCCTTTCTCCTTCCTGACTCACTTCTTTTCCCCTCACTATTGTTACCCTCCCTCCCAAGGAGGTCTCAGGCCTGGAGTTTTGATGAAGACTCTATTTTCTTCTTAGAAATCTTTAAGACATCCACTTTGGCATATACCGAATTTTAAGTCTATAAAAAAATATGACTATAATAATAATAAAAAGTGGAAAGTCTTTGGGTATAATTTCCCTTGAGTGTTTATGGTTATCACTCTTTAAAAACAGTGTATAAAGCAAAGAACTTTCTTTTTTAAATTTATACATATATATTACATATGTATTTTTAGCTGTCAATGGACCTTTATATTATTTATTTGTTTGTTTTTGTTTGTTTGTTTATATGTTGTGCTGAGAATTGAACCCAGTGCCTTACACATGCCAGGCAAGCGCTCTACTACTGAGGCACAACTCCATCCCACAAAGATCTCTTTAATGCCTGCAAATTAATCTAGCTCAGGAAAAAGATGTTATTTTCCTCATTGCTCTGCCCTGTATGGTATAAAATACCAATGATTTTTCTTGAAAAAAAACCTCAGACAGGACTGATGAAAGATAACAAAATAATTTTAAAATGTACATTGATAAAGATTTAATTTAAAATGGAAATAGATTTTATAAACAATAATGATGTCCTTAAAAAAACACATTCATTCACTGTTTTTTCTTTCAAACGAATTTTATTGAAGCTTAATTTACATACAACACAATGTACCCATTTTGAGTGTACACTTCAATGAGTCCTGAGAAATATCTGTACTCATACCGCCCTCACCACAATCAAGATTTAGAGTATTTGCATCAGTCCAAATAGTTCCCTTGTGATGTTTTGCAGCAGTAATTTCCAGCCCTTAGCTAGACAACCACTGGTCTCATCAGCTTTCACTTCCTATCACGATAGTTTTGTCCATTCTAGAACTTTATATAAATAGAATCATCACACAAAACACACACACACATGTATGTGGTTATGTCTGGCTTCTTTCAGCACAATGCTTTTGAGATTCATCCAGAGTTGGGTGTATATGTAGTTTGCTCTTTCTCATTGCTGAGAATATGCCATTGCATTAACATACACCTGCTGATGGATTATCAATAATGATGCTATAAATATTTGTATGTAAGTTTTTCTGCAAACATATACATTCATTTATTTTGGATAATATCTAGTAGTGGAATTGCTGTGTCATGTGATAAGTATATGTATAATTTTATAAGAAGCTACCAGTTTATTTTCTATGATAGTTACACCTACCAACAATTTTAAGAATTCCAGTTCTCCCATGTTATTCTCAATATGTGACACCACATTGCTATAAGGAACACCTGATATAATCAACTTAAAAAGACAGAAAGTTTATTCTGGCTCACAGTTTTGAAGGTTCCAGCCCATGACTGATGGGTCCTTGCTTTGGGGCCTGTGATTAGACAACACAGCATGGTGGGGGCACATGGTGGAGCCAAACTTCTCACTTCATGGCTAGGAAGTAAAAGGGCTGATACGGGGAGGATTACGACCTCAAATTCCCTTCAAGGGCATGCCCCAAATAACTGCAAGACCTCTCATTGGGCCCTATTTCTTAAAGTTTCCTCACAAAAGTGCTAGGTTGGGGACTGAACCTTTAGCATATAGGCCTTTGTGGGACATTCCAGATCCAAATTATTGCGGATTATTAATGTTGGAAATTATAGTCATTTTCATGAGAATAATCCCCTGCTAGTTTTAATTTAGGAGATGTTGAACGTCTTTTACTCTTTTTATTGACCATCTTTTATCTTATTTGTGTAGTACCTATTCCAATCTTTTGTCCATTTGTATTGGTCTGTTTGTCTTTTTTTTCTTTCTTTCTTTCTTTCTTTCTTTTGGTACCGGGGATTGAACTCAGAGGTAGGTACTCGACCACTGACTCTCATCCCCAGCCCTATTTTGTGTTTTATGTAGAGACAGGGTCTCACTGAGTTGCTTAGCACCTTCCCATTGCTGAGGCTGGCTTTGAACTCACCATTCTCCTGTCTTAGCCACCCAAAGTGCTGGGATTATAGGTGTGCGCCACCATGCCCAGTTTGTTTGTCTTATTCATTTTTAACAGTGGGAAACCTGCTGAATCTCCTAAGAGGTCTTGTGATGGTAAATATGCCTGTAATTTTTATTTCAATTCATGAAATAAAGTATTAACAACAATTATTTACCTCATTGTCTGCCTTTATCTTCCATCCTTGGGAAGCCCCAGCTATTCCATCCTTTAATTCTTTTTTTTTTTAATATTTATTTTTTAGTTATAGGTGGACAGAATATCTTTATTTTATTTTTTTTATGTGGTGCTGAGGATCGAACCCAGTGCCTCCCGCGTGCTAGGCGAGCATGCTAACGCTGCGCCATAACCCCAACCCCATCCTTTAATTCTTTCATAGAACAGACCTAGTTCCCCGCACCTCCACCTGACATTGCTCCTACATTTAGCTCATTTGGAATTCTGCTTTCCTGTCCCCTCATGTAACTGGATCCTTCTCATCCTGCAGCTCCAATGTCTTTTTGTCTGACCAGTTAAGTGATGATAATGTCTTCGTGCCATTTCTTATCATAGCATGCTATTCCATCACTTCTCATAATTTGAAGGGTTATGTTTTTATTGATTTGTTTACCTTTTATTGCTTTCTATCCCAACCCATTCTGTGCTCCATGAAAACAGAGATCATACCCAATCTCCATTCCAAGGGATCTCTAGCACATTACACAGGGCAAGGCTCACATTGTGAGTTGAATATATATTTGCCCCTGAATGAATTAAAGCTTCAGTGATATATCAGCTATTACTTTGGAGACAAATATTTTTAGAGAAATCATTCCATGCAGTTCTTTTGGAACTCTTGTACAGCTATCAGTAATTCACACATGGAGTTATCCTTGGAACCTCTTCCTATTTGCCTATATATCCAGAGATTCCTAAAGTTAAAAGTCTTCTTAAGCTTTCCTAAATGACTGTGTGCAAATACAGGAATTCCAAGGAGTTTGAATTGTTTGAAACTCCATATCCATGTTGAAACAGTTTAGAGAAGTTTACAATCTTGGAAACTATCCTAGACAATTCTTTATCTTTCCCTCACTGGTTCCTGGGATTGAACTCAGGGATGCTTAACCACTGAGCCACATCTCAAGGTCTTTTTTATATTTTATTTGGAGACAGGGTCTCTTTTGCTAAGTTTCTGAGGCTGGCTTTGAACTTGTGATCCTCCTGCCTCAGCTTCCCAAACTCCTAGGATTATAGGTATATGCCACTGCACCCAGCTGTATCCTAGAGAATTCCTCAAATACACTGGGTTACCCAAGGTCTGTTGGTTATCACTGGGTCCATTGAGACATTTGCAGATGACACAATGAGCAAAGTATCCCAGTAGAAGACAGTAAGAACTAGTGGGTAGTTTGATAAGCACCAAGTCAATTGTTTTCATGCTAGGATACAACATAAGTTTTTCCCAATCTCCTAACAACAAATGAATGAAGACATAGTTTTACATGTGGGCAGTCATTTAGCAATTACATAACTGGCAAGATAGTGTCCATACATCTTAGCTGCTATTTATTTATTTATTTATTTATTTATTTATTTATTTATTTATTTATTTCAGTACTGGGGATTAAAATGAAGGCACTTTATCACTGACCTACATTCCAGCCCATTTTTTACTTTTCATTTGGAGACAAGATCTCGCCAACTTGCCCAGGCTGGCCTTGAACTAGTGATTCTCCTGCCTCAGCCTTCCAAGTAGTTGTGATTACATTCAGGCAACACTGTGGCTGGCCAGTTTCTTCGTCTTTAAAATGTAGATAGTAATATCTCACTTATAACCTGTATTAAGAGTAAAGTAAAATGCTAGTAGAGTATCTGGTAAGTGTTGGAAGCTTTATTTTGTTGTTTGTTTTACATTTTTTGTTTTCACTGGAATTGAATTCTGGGCCTTGTACTTACTATGCAAGTGCTCCACCACTGACCCACATCCCCAGCCCTTTCTATTTTTATCTTTCATTCTGAGACAAGGTCTCTCTAACTTGCCCAGTCTGGCCTTTGAACTTTTGATCCTCCTACCTCAGTCTTCCAAATGGCTGGGATTGAGGTGTGCCACTGTACCTAGCATTTGTTTTACATTTTAAATCATTTCTGCTTACATGTATTAGAAAGCAAGCATTTTCTAAACACATACTGTTTTCTGTTCTCTATTCAAATTATATACTTAATAAATATTCACTAATAGCAATAAAAGTTTAATGTGCCTGGGAACAAATAAATAGCAATTATACAACCTAGAAGCTACAGTAATGAATATAAGAAACCCTAATTACTAGAAAGAAGGCAATTAAGAAAGAGAGAAATAAAGCAAATTCAAAGAAAAAATACTTGTCATTATAAACTTAGTAGAGCAGATGTTCAAACTTAAAAAAAAATACTTTAAATATTATTTCCAAACTAAAAAGCTTCTTCTCAGCAAAAGAAACTATCAATGAGGTGAACAGAGAACCTACATTCTGGGAGTGAATTTTTGCTACACGCACATCAGATAGAGCACTGATCTCCAGGATATATAAAGAACTCAAAAAACTTAACACCAAAAACCAAATAACCCAATCAATAAATGGGCTAAGGAGCTGAATAGAAACTTCTCAGAAGAAGAAATACAATCACTAAATATATATATGAAGAAATGTTCGTCATCTCTAGCTATTAGAGAAATGCAAATCAAAACTACACTCAGATTTCATCTTACACCAGTCAGAATGGCAGCTATCCAAAATACCAGCAACAATAAGTGCTGGCGAGGATGTGGTGAAAAAGGTACACTCAAGCATTGCTGGTGGGACTGCAAATTGGTGCAA
>PVHX01016665.1:27918-42638 GCA_004024805.1 Geosciurus inauris | reverse complement strand
GTAGTGCCAAGACTGAGAATCTTTGATTTACACCTGCACATGGCAGTGTGGGGAGGTCTCCAGCATGTGTCTGATGCTGTCCCTGCTGAGAACCACCATACCACCTTGATATGTGGGATCATTCTAACATTGTGGCTGCATCTGTTGTCTCTTCTCAGTTGTCTTTTTGGTTGACTTCTTTTTTGGTAGACAGACATAGTATTTATTAATGCTCAGTGTTTTCACTTTTTATACCAGACTTCTTAACTTCTTATTTCTTTCTGGACTCCCCCCACTTTCCACCTTAGCATTTTCATTTCATATAATTTCCTTAATTATTATTCTTCTTTGCCCCTTACTACAGTGTGGAACTATTTTAAATCACATAACCATCATCAGTGGAGAGATTTAAAAATATATATATATATAGGGTTTTTTTCTTTGTATTATCACATAGGAATGATTGAGTTGAATATCTCTTTTTTTAACTATAAAAAGATAAGTTTTACTATAAAAAGATAACTAATGATAAATTGTCTTCTGCCTAGGAGCTTTTGAGGATACTTCATTTGCTTCTCTAACTAATCTTGTTAATGAAAACACTCTGAAGGCAATAAAAGAAATGGGCTTCACAAACATGACTGAAATTCAACATAAAAGTATTAGGCCACTTCTGGAAGGCAGGTATGATAACATTGATCCTTGGACATTAGTGTCTTTTTTTAGGACTGTAAGATTGTAAATATAAGTATGTTCTATTGATTTTGATGAATCCAGCCTGTACTGAAAGCTTTAAGTTATTTGCTAATATTTGAAGAAAAATGTTCACTTCTGTAACAGTTCTTATTTCTGAGCTAAGCATATAACCAAGATGGCTGATTCAGCAATAGGGAAGGCAGGAAAGGGGTCTGTCTTCGTAGTTTACCTTAGTCCCTAAAATGTGTGCATAGTATGTGGTGAGTATTCATTAAATATTTTTTTAATGAGTAGATTGAATTTTTCTTTCCCTTTTTTATATTTAGGGATCTTTTAGCAGCAGCAAAAACAGGAAGTGGTAAAACCCTCGCATTTCTCATCCCTGTGATTGAACTCATTGTTAAGTTAAAGTTCATGCCCAGGAATGGTAAGCTTTTGATCAGTTTCTGCCATTATAGCACTGAAAGTTTGCTGTGCGTTTTAGAGACTCATGGTGACTTTTACTGTCTTGCTTTTTTTGCTTTTCAGGAACAGGAGCCCTTATTCTCTCACCTACTAGAGAATTGGCCATGCAGACTTTTGGGGTTCTTAAGGAGCTGATGACTCACCATGTTCATACATACGGGTTGATCATGGGTGGCAGTAACAGATCTGCTGAAGCACAGAAACTTGCTAATGGGATCAACATCATTGTGGCAACACCAGGCCGGCTCCTGGACCATATGCAGGTAGAGCTCTATTACATAGTGCCTATTATTGTCTCATTAAACATACATTTGAAAACTGACCATTTTTCTTTTCCTTTTTGTTAGAATACCCCAGGGTTTATGTATAAAAACCTACAATGTCTGGTCATTGATGAAGCTGATCGTATCTTAGATGTTGGGTTTGAAGAAGAATTAAAGCAAATTATTAAACTTCTTCCAAGTAAGTAGGTTGCATCTACATGTGGCTTGCATAGTAGCAGTCAAAGATGGTTATTCCCATAGGAAAATTATTGTATTAATACCAGAATTTTTCCACGGCTATATGACATACTTGTGCCAATTATTCTTAAGAGATAATTTAGAATACATGTATCAAACTTATTACTGATTCATATAGTTTTGCTGTTTCAGAAGTTAAAAGGCAAGCTAAACAGTGTTAACATAAGTCTCATGCACTCCTCTGGCATCTTATGTATTCTTACCTTGTCTAATATCTCCCAGGTAGCCATAGTCTTGTTGCCTTCTGTATTGTCTGATGTGTACTTGCCTTGGTTGTGGTCTTGCAATGTCATATGTAAATTGCTTATATCCATAATAAGACCATGATCCCATTCATTATATGGTTTATGTGTTAATACATCACATAAAGCATTATCAAAAGATACACTTAGAATAATAAGCAGTGTATATTTAAAATGCACAATGTTTTATACTCTGACATGTTTATTCTTGGAAACTATCAAGATAAAGAACATGTCTCTCACTCTCAAGTTCCCTTATGCCCCTTTGCAATCCTTCCTTCTGCCCCTCCCCTCCTCACACAGAACTTCTCCCCCTGGTGACTTGTCACCAGCTTTCTCACTAGATCGGCTTGCATTTTCTAAGAGGAATAATTGGAATCATGCACTGTGTACTTTTTTGGGTCTGATTTCTTACACCCAGCAAATTCTTTTGAGATTCATTCGTACTATTGTATGAATCAGTTTTACGGTTTCTTCCTCAATAGCATTCTATTAGGTGAGTATACCAGTGTATCCATTCACCTTTTGATAGATGTTTCTATTGTTTACAACTTTGGGTTATTACAAATAAAGTAATGGGTGGTGAAGGTTTTTACTATCAACAGTTCAGGTTTTCTTCTTGAGTGAAGTGGAGTAGCTTGTCTTTTAAACAATTTGTCCATTTCATCTTAGCTATCAAATTCACAGACTAAAGTTTGCAGTATGTTCTCTTACACCCTTTGTGGTATCTGTAGAATCCATAGTGACAGCACATCTCCTATTCCTGATATTTCCTTAATGTTTGTAATTATGAAACAAATACAGAGATGCCCTGGAAGACTTGAGTTGTTTTGCATATGTCTGTTTCAGCACGCAGACAGACCATGCTCTTTTCTGCCACACAAACTCGAAAAGTTGAAGACCTGGCAAGGATTTCTTTGAAAAAGGAACCATTGTATGTTGGTGTTGATGATGATAAAGCTAATGCAACAGTGGATGGTCTTGAGCAGGTACTTTTTAATAAATAACCTAAAACTTTAAGGATCTTATCTGGTATTTTCCTTGTATTAGAAATCATCCAGAAAGCAAATGGGTTAATGAGCTTTTGATTCAAATATAGTGAAATTGGGTGGGTATTTGACCCTACTTGGTATAAAATACCATGAACTCTTAATAAATTAGTCTACCCTCTAGTCTGTTGATGCTTATCACATGGCAAGCATTTTTAATCACTGTCAATTTTAAATGTAAGTTTTTAAATTTTTTTACAAAAAGGTTTTTAATAATCTCCAAAGGATGCAAGGTGAGTTAGGGGAAGGAAATACTAGCTCTGGGATGTGTAGCTGTAAAAGATTGAAAATAGGTCATGTGAAAACAGAAACTTTAAGCTTGAGATTTTTGGTGAATGAAATGTTCCTTGTCATTGGATGAGGCTTAAGCACCTTTGGTTGTTTTTGTTTTAATATGCTATCAGAAAATCTGTGCAGTTTATATGCTTTTTCTCAGTGCTCATAATCAGTATTGGCTGGTGATGCTGAAAGTTCACTTGATTAATTTGTATCTTTATCTGAACCACTTATAGGGATATGTTGTTTGTCCCTCTGAAAAGAGATTCCTTCTGCTTTTTACCTTCCTTAAGAAGAACCGAAAGAAGAAACTCATGGTCTTCTTTTCATCTTGTAAGTCTGTAAAATACCACTACGAGTTGCTGAACTACATCGATTTACCTGTCTTGGCCATTCACGTAAGTAACTGTGATGAGATTATTAAAAAAAATTGATTAGACTTGCTGGGGATGTAGCTCAGTTGTAGAGCACTTGCCTAGTATGTGGGAGTTCCTGGGTTCCATCTCTAGCACTGAAAAGGGAAAAAAAGAACAGGTTACACTTAAGGAGTTCCATAGGTTGCGGGACTAGAGGTATTGCTCTCTCCTTGAAACATAGTTATAAATATTTCAGTCACTCTTAGGTGATTGGTCCTATGTAGAAGGAGCTGTGCTGGTGTGGAAGGGCATGGGCTACAAAGGAGTAAAGGACAACATCCTCCTCTTGTTGGGGAAATAGAACATAGTCCAGAGGTGGGGCTTGAAATAAAATAAAATGGCACCTCCAGTTTAGGGTTGCTGCATCTAGACTTCCCAGCAGCAACTCAGAATTTCAGCTTTAATGAATGTTTTTTATTTGATTCTAGGGACGGCAGAAGCAAAATAAGCGTACCACCACATTCTTCCAGTTCTGCAATGCAGATTCAGGGATATTATTGTGTACAGATGTGGCAGCAAGAGGGTTGGATATTCCTGAAGTCGACTGGATTGTTCAGTATGACCCTCCAGATGACCCTAAGGTAACTGCATCCTTGGGGTCTCTTCACAATGGCTGTACACTTAGTCTCCATGTTTCCAAGAAGTACTTTGTTTCATATTTATAAGGTTTAACCCTACTGTGCTGACACTGTAATACTTCTCTAGTATTAGTAAGTGATTAGGGCTTCGTGGGTCCCAAAGAGACTTTGAGAGGTGTTCATGATCTTAAATTAGGAATATTAGATCTTTGGAGTGATGTTAAGAACAGCAGATACCTAAAGGAAGTAACATACTTGAAATGTAGCCACGTGGCTAACAGTCATATGTGGAAGTCACTGCCTTAACACGGCTTTTCTTTTTCGACCCAAGGAATATATTCATCGTGTGGGTAGAACAGCCAGAGGTCTAAATGGAAGAGGACATGCCTTGCTCATTTTGCGCCCAGAAGAATTGGGTTTCCTTCGTTACTTGAAGCAATCCAAGGTGAAGATCTTTGCTTGGGAAATTGTATGGGTTGTGGAATGGATCTTAAGTTGGGAACAGAGTCCTCTTGGTGGGGATTGTTAACAAGTGCCTGCCACTTCTAAATGTATCACAGAGATCTTGAGTCAGGGCAGTCCTCTTACTGCAGTTGTTCAGCAGGTAAAAAATAAATAAGATTTTACATGCCTCCTACCCAGGAATTGTAGTCAGAAGGATCTACTACCTGACTTAGCTTTCTCGCTGTGTTGTTCAGCGATGCCATTTATATCTGTTTCTTCTCTGCCATTTCCTGAAGCCCTGTTTAAAACTCTTCCACCACTCTAGGCTCCCTCACACCTAGTCTCTCCTGCCTCCCTCCTGCAGTCTTCTCTACACTCTTTCATCCTGGTATCTTTCTTTCTTGCCTCATGTGAGATAGCGGAGATCCTCATTCACCCCTGCCTCTGCTGCCTCCTGCTTTCTGTCCCTTGTTCTCACTTCCTGGTCTTTAGTCTCCTTTATAGTTAGCACTTTACCATCAAAGTATAACCTCAGTCCTCAACCCATTCTCTTACAAACTGCCTCCAGGCTGGCTATTGTCTGTGGCCTTTCCTCCGTCTGCTTTTTGGGGAAAGTGGTTTCTATTTTTCCTGCTTACCTCGCACTCCATCCCCAACCAACCAGATCTAGCCTCATTCCATCCTACCACTACAGAATCCATCAAACCTTAAGTGGCAGCCAGACACGGTGGCGCACACCTGTAATCTCAGTGACACAGGAGGCTGAGGCAGGAGGATTGCAAGTTCAAAGCCAGACTCAGCAACATAGCAAGAGCCTAAGCAACTCAGTGAGACCCTGTCTCTAATAAAATATAAAAAAGGGTTGGGGATGTGGCTCAGTGGTTAGTGTTCCTCGGTTCAATCCCTGGTACCAAAAAAAAAAAACCTTAAATGTCTTGTTTGTAGATGTTGTGGATGCATGTCAAATCTTCTCTTCCATGACACTTGCCTTCTTGTCAGCCTGCCTGGCAGTCTTGCCTGGTGGCTTTCCTTTCTGCTGAAACTTGGTGTAGTTTCATGAAATTGCCCTGTAGCCTTTGTACACTTTCTCTAGAAGTTCTTTTCCTGGTTTTCTACAATACTCTGGTTTCAGCTACTGCTGACTCTTCTGGGAAGCTGTCTGGTTTCCTGCCCTCTGTGTTCTCACTGCACAAGAGCTCATTTATCTGTCTCCTCCATAGGACTGCAAAGCAAGCTTTCTGAGGGCAGAGTGTAGAACTTGAGCATCTATTTTTCCCCGTACCTAGCACAGGTCTTGTGCTTTTTCATTTGTTTATGATAGCTGATAGCAAATCCCTCTTGTGGAAGCATGTGGTCATTGTGACCTTGGGTGTCCTGGATGTGGAATTAGAGCCCCCCTCCTTACGTGGAGGGAAAGAGCTGATGATCCTGCTAACTAACAATTGCAGACTGCTTCCAGTAATCAGGGTGATAGAGATCCCTAGAGAAAAGTGCTTCGCCAGCTCATTATCCTTATTAAATTGCTCACCTTAACCTTTCAGGAAGAAAGAAATGAAGGCCCCTAGCATGGTTCATGGGAACTCAGCAGAGCCAATGTGGAACTTTGCATTGACATGTAGAGACTAAAGAAAGCAGATTTTGTTACCTGTCCTGAGGGAATTCCACGGGGCATCCTTCTCTGTTTTCAGTGCTTATTAGCTACATTGAAACCATGGCTGCCTGGTTCTATCACTTTCCTCACTGTTTATGGGACACTTTACACTTTCTTCATTGATCAAAAATGTGAATATTGATCATTCTAGTTTAATAATTTTTATACTTCTGTTGTTTTCTAGGTTCCATTAAATGAATTTGACTTTTCCTGGTCCAAAATTTCTGACATTCAGTCTCAGGTATGCTTCCCCTCCCTCCTTGTATTTCTGAGTAAACAGTAACCTTTATTGTGTTGTCCCTGTGCTGAGGCCGCCCTTTTGTAAGATGGAGCCCTGGGTGGGCACTTGTTAAGGTGTCCTGCTGTCCAGTTACCCACTGCTGTGCTCTTGCTCCTCTCAGTCCACACCTGAGAACTTCAGCATTGTTCTTCCCACAGTATGATTTTACAAGTAATCCAAAACCTGAGGCAAGTGTATTAAAACAAATGTCTTCTGTAGGATGACTTTGTTCTAATAGTTGAGATATGCTTTTTTATTTTATTAAAACCAATGTTTTGTTTTGTTGCTATTTCAGCTTGAAAAATTGATCGAAAAGAACTACTTTCTTCATAAGTCAGCCCAGGAAGCATACAAGTCCTACATTCGAGCATATGATTCTCATTCTCTGAAACAGATCTTTGATGTTAATAACTTAAATTTGCCTCAGGTTGCTTTGTCATTTGGTTTCAAGGTGCCTCCTTTTGTTGATCTGAGTATCCTTTTTTTAAAATTAAGTCATCCTGGAACTAAGGGGCAAAAGCTTTATCAAGGGACATTGGGCTCCACAGGGGGTTAGTGTGTGCTCCAGCAGCTCACCAGAGGCTTAGGTGTTTGTCCTGGTCAGCATCTGCTTGTCTGTGCTAGCAAAGGGGTATAAAGGTAGGATGCATTGAACAGGGGTTAATCATGATGGGGAGTCCCAGGAACAAGGCAACTTATGACTTAAGTTCAGAAAGACAAAGGAATTTGAGTGACAGTGAGAGCCAGAAGTAGTTGTGCATTCCAGGGAGAGGCACAGAGGTAGAAGAGCAGACATCATGTGGTTGCCCAGGTCAGAGTTTTAAACTTTTTAGAGTCATTGAAAGGTCTTAAACAAAGACGAGCCAAGTTTGTAAAAGAAGAAAAAAAAAATGTTGCTCAGGATAAAAGACAAAGGGAATAATACCTGCAATTGATTTTGCTGCATTTTATAATATATGCTTTGTCGTCATATTTTCAGCAAAGAAACTAAGCCAGCTAAGGCAAGCAAGGCTTGTTCTTTACTATTAAGGCAATAGTTCCTGAGGGACTAGAAAACTGTTGGGTCGCTGTTCCCATTGTAGACATTGAGTAAATGTCTGCCATAATGAGTACATGCTGTATCGGGACAGGAAAAACAGCTCCTTCACCAGGATACCCATTACTGAATCAGCTTTGAACAGAAGTAAAAGTCATTTGTTGTGACACAGGATACTTCTTAATGTGTCCCTTTTGTCCGTATAATTCCTTATCTCTACTTGTCTTGAATTCATTGTGCAAAGTCATTGATAAGACTGTTACATTCTGTTTTAAAAATCATACCTGCTAGCCGGGCGCAGTGACACACACCTGTAATCCCAGCACTTTGGGAGGCTGAGATAGGAGGATCACAATGTCAAAGCCAGCTTCAGCAATGGCGAGGCGCTAAGCAACTCAGTGAGACCCTGTCTCTATATGAAACACAAAATAGGGCTGGGGATGTGGCTCAGTGGGCGAGTGCCTCTGAGTTCAGTTCTTGGTACCAAAAAAAATCATACCTGCTAATTTTAGTCCACAGGTACTTTGGCCACACCTAGTCTTCTGCAGATTTGTCCCACAGGCTAATGTCCACATTTTCATTGTTGGGGGACAATGCTATGCATGCTGGTTTTCTCTGTGCAGATGTTAGATTGCAGTTCATCACCTTTGTTGCTTGATTTCCTTAACATTCTCACCTGTAGACGTGAACAGCAATGAGGGCAAGCGTAAAAAGAGAGGTGGCGGCGGTGGATTTGGCTACCAGAAAACCAAGAAAGTTGAGAAGTCCAAAATCTTCAAAAATATCAGCAAGAAATCATCAGACAGCCGGCAGTTCTCTCACTAACATAGTTTCCTTTCATCTTGAATAACTTTGTCCTGAAATTTTTTTTCTTTCTCCAGAAAAGGAATTTTTGTAGCCTTGGATTCTTTTTTGATCTCTGCTGTGATGAAATTATATTTTAACTTTAAAAAGCACACCAAAAAAAAAAAAATGTCATTGTGCTACTATTCTTGTACTTTCTGGTATGTGAATATTTTTATGGTATGGATTGCTATGCTAACTTGATATAGAAAGGAACTTTAATATACTGGACAGGTGGTGATAATGTGGAAAATAGTCTTAGTTTATTTTTTAGTTTTCTTCCTTGGACCTTAACCATATTTTGAAACCCTTTCTGAAAATGTTGGCAATATTTAGCAAATACCTAAGAAACACTTTAGGTAAAAACATCACTTTTATATATTCCCAGTTTTAAAATGATGAGCCTCTTTCCAGTTGTTTTTTAAAGAGGAAGAAATAAAGGTTATTTACCATTGTTACTTGAATAAAGTGCCCCCAAGCAGTCTTCACATTGTGGAGGGAGGGAGAAAATTGAGATTGTTGAACCTCGCACCAGTAAAAATGTAATCATCTTTGATTTGGTAACTTAGCTAAGACTAAAAAAAAAAAGAATGGTGATCCTCATTTCAGTTTATTGCAAGGTGATTTAGAGTTTAATGCGCCCTTCCACCTATTCAGAGTACTTAGAAGACAAAGCCAACTATCAGTAAGCTTAAAACCAAGTCATGAGACAGTGCCCAGTGTACATTAATATTACTTTCTTTGTGAGGAAAAAATTTCCAGATCCATGAAAGATAACATTTGCACTGAAAACTGAAAATGAACCAAGGTCAGAAAAAATAGCAATCAGCGATTTAGTCAGTTGGGATTTTTGTCATAGGAGCCCTTCATTTCTAGTGTTTTGTGTAGTGTGTAACGACAAAGTAGTTATATTTTATAGCAATTCAAAACCAAAGTTGCTAGCAACATTTTGCTGTTGTGCCAGTTAATATTCATAATCTCATTAAATGTAATTATGCAGAGAATATCAAGTATAGAATAAACAGTTGGATAAACAGCATTACAATAGGAAAAGGAAAGAACAATGTTCCACCTCTAGGCTTGGCTACTGTCAACCTGGTGGGATCTCTTGGGTTTCAGACCTTGACTGCTGTGTGCCTGGCTTGGCTTCTTAGATTCCTAACTCCTGCCATTTAATAACTGTTTCACTCCTCAGTGCTATTTATTTGTTCATTTCAGAAGTAATTATGTTTAAAAAAATACAGAAGCAAAGGGAAGAATATTTAATCACTGGTCAGAGGTAATAATGTTGATATTTTGGTATGTAACATTCCAGGTTTTGTAAGCATGTTTATACATTTTAATTTTTTATCAAAAGTGAAGTCATCCTCTACCTACTACTTACAACCAGCTTGTTTCATAATGTGTTATTTTCTTGTGTCATTAAATAATTCCCCCATATTCTTGTAATTCATTTGTGACAGTGCTTTGTTAATCCTTGCTTGGTCTTGCCAGGATTTGGGTTCTTGGGTTTCTGCTTGCCCCAGTCTGAGTTCTCAACTCAGTGTCTAGTGCCCCCATTTATCCTGCCTTTGTTAACCCCTGGTGTGAGTCAGCCTCCGAAGATTTTGTGAGAAAAGTAAACCTGTATTAACAGACAGTGAGGGATTGGTCCTACTCTAATAATTTGGTTTAAGCTATTTCAGATTCCTACTGAGTACTATATGCTGTTCTGGTGGCAGGATGATCCAGGCTAGGGATATTGAGACAACCAGACTTGATCAGCCTGAGCTGGATGCAGATGCAAGGGAGTCTTGCCAGATCATGCAAGGTCAGGGCAACAGCATCCTCAGGAATCATTACCACAACAATTGTTCCTCAGGCTGTTGCGCTGAGAGCACACTTTACAAGTAGCATTAAGTGATGTCATGAAGGTTAGAAGGGAGCATGGGCAGGAAGCCAAGCAGATCACTACATGCAAATAGAAGCCCTGGGGTCTTCTAGTCTGCAGTGATGGTTAATCATTGCTGTATCTGCAGTTTTTAGTTGGGGCAGTGTAAAGCTGAACTAAAGATATCCAAAAAATGGATCTTATTTATTCATAAATTAATTTTTTCATAAATTCAGTGCCTGGGTCAAATTCCAGTTGTGCCACTTAGAAACTTCTCTAAGCCTATTTAATGAGATAAAGTAATACTCCTTAGTTCATAAAAAGTTAAGAATCAAATAAGGTAACAGGTGTAGTGCTCTGTTCATGCGATATGTTTATGCATCCTCTGTGAAAAGTTTGCTATCAAACAGCAACAGCGTTGGCAAGGGCTAATCCCAGGTCCTGAGCCCACGTGGGCCCCTTTGGAGTAGATGGAATTTCCAAACAGCAAACGCAGGCCTTGGGAAGTGGTCAGACTGCAGCACTCCTCTAAGTAGGCTGTCAAGTAGATGCTGTTTTAGTCAGCTTTTGCATCACTGTGACAAAAATACCAGACAAGGAACAGCTTACAGGAGGAAAAGTTTATTTGGGGCTCATGGTTTTGAGTTCTCGGTCTATAGACCATTGCTCTGAGTCTAAGGTGAGGCAGCACATCATAGTGGAAAGATGTAATGGAGGGAAGTTGTTCCCCTCATGGCAGCAAGGAAGCAGAGAAGGTGAAAAGGGCCTAGGAAGATGCACCCTGCCAGGGCACACCCCCAGTGACCACACCTCATCTTCCTACAGTTCCACCCATGCATACAAACTAGTTTGGACTGATGAGGTTATAACACTCAATCTGATCATTTTACCTCTGAGTATTCCTGCATTGACAGGAGCTTTTGAAGGACACTATCACCTCACTGAAACCATGACAGATGCCATTTTCAAGGCTACTGATGGTGTTAGGTGGAGGCAAATACCATGTGCCTTTAAATACTTCTGGCTCATAATGAATTAAAACTTAGAGAACTGGGGATGTAACTCAGTGGTAGAGTGCTTGCCTAGCATATACCAGGCCCTGGGATTGAGCTCCAGCACTGCAAAAAAATAAGTTTGTTGGGTGTCAGAAACTAGAGGATACAGACAAAAGTAGCCAGGTCCTTCACCCACCTCAGTACTGGGGATCAAACTGGGGCTTTAGACTTACTAAGCATCCCGCTGAGCTACTCCCTCAGCTCCCCAGGTTTCTCTTAGAAAGAGGATGAGTTAATGCTGTAGAGGAGATTGTCAAACAAAATACTGTCTTGCAAATAATATGAAAATGCAAACATATGCCAGCTATTTTTAGGCCTGTAAAACCTGCATCCTTTTGGGGTTCTAGTGGACTAAAATTTTTCTTGACCTGCCCTCATCCCCCATCCTTCAGGGGAGATTGGGGTTCAGTGGGCCTACATGGGACAAAGAATCTGAGTGATTCTCAGGCAGTTAGGTTTGCAAACAAGTCAAAATCCACACACATACAGCCTCTTACTAAACTTCATCTGCTCTGAACTTGCCGTGAAAATGCCCAGCCCAGGAAATAATGTTAGTATGTATAGTCAGCCACAAACTAGGATAGCTCTCAGGAGACACATGCTCGGTGTTCCAGATGGAAACAGCTGTGCTTTTGTTTGAATACCTAATGTGGTGAGAAGCATGCCATAGGCAACCTAGCAACTGTGGCACCCTTACCTCCCCAGCAGATCGCCACATTGAGATCTCTCACCAGTTCTCCAGTCACTGTCAAAAGGTGTTGACACAGGAGGTAAAACTGATTTGCCATGGCCACAAGTCCTTGAGAAAGAAGCCATTCTCCCTTTGGATTTGTGATCCTCATCTATAATTTCCTGGGGGATGAAGTGGACCTTACTGGTTTCATGGAGCTACCCAGCAGCTAGACTGCCCGTTTAGAAACCATACCATTCAATTCCAGTGGGTTGCTAAGATTCCTTCCCATCAGAAAAGCAGAAATGCCTCCCCTGCAACCAACGCAGAGCTGTGACCTGGATTAGATTAATCAGATATAACTGACCAAACCCTGAATCAGATGCTAATTAATTAATAAAATGAAGGAGCAGAGATGGTGGAAGTGGTGACCTCCTCTCCAGATTCCAGAGGCAGCTGCATCGGAAACAGGTGGCTTCTGGCAGTGGCATCCAGGCAGCAGCAGGACAGGAAACAGATCACATGACTTGGGTCCTGCCCTTCGTGTACCCGCCCTCATCTCTGCCTATTTTTCAAGCTGGTTCTCTTCAATCATGTAAATTGTTTTCCATTAATTTCTTTTCAGTCTAAATCCTTCATAGTAGCCTTTTGTTGCTCACAACTAAAAGCCCAGTGTATAGTTTCTCAAATTCGTTTTCTCTCTGCCTGTGTGTGTAAATGCCCAGGTTGCTCTTTAAATACTTCTGCCTTCCTGCCCTCCATTCCCAGAGCCTCCTTCTCCTGAGTTCCGGGAAAGAGGTTGATTTCAATGGAGGACAGGACTTCAGACATCTAGGGCAAGCATGCATCAAAGGAAAAACAAGTGGCTAACTGACCACCTCTGAGGACACTTCATGGAGAAGCTCTTCTGAATCTGGAGGTTGAGGAAGCAGGAAAAATGATATCTTCAGCATTGCTCACAGCCTTGAGGGCAGTGTCACCAGCTGGAAAAGGGAGGTAGGATACGATACCCTCAGGGATCATATTTTTTTGAATTCAGAAATTTGCACTAAGGCATTGACCTAATGACTTGTCTATGTACCTATTTTCTGTTCTGTACAAAGAAAGGAGTGATATCTACAAGGCTTGCAGGCACAGAAATCAGTCAGCTCTTACAACAAGAGCTAGTGATAGTACCACCAAGAAAATCAGGGGGGAAAGACTGGAAACCAGAATTAATCTGCTTCTCACACCCTCTTGCCACAATCAAAAAAGCAAATTTGGGATGTTTAAGGCCAAGAGAGACACCTAGGAGCTCTTTTTCATGGTTTCCAATGTCCCCAGCAGAGGGCCTCTAAGATGTGCTGAAGCCAAAAAGACAAGCGCTACAATGGAGCCTGTCACTCTCAGACCCTTCCTCCCAGAGCAGGGGTGATTTTTACTTAATCTCTTTTTGTTAATGGAGGAGTGCTATAAGAGGTGTATTTTCTTCAGTTTAAAGGAAAGAAAGGACAGAGTCGGGGAAGAGTGGGGGACATGCACATGTCAAGCTCTATCACGCTTGGAGACTGCAGTTGGGAGGACGCTGAGAAATGAACCTGATTCCAGGCTGATCTCCTAAAGTGTACAAGTCCTCCAAGCCTCCCGGCAGCCCTGAGAAGGACGGTATCATCCCAGTGTTACAAGGAGGAGGCTGAAGTCAGAAGAGAGTCCGTGACAGCTCATAAGTAAATCACTTGGTCTGGGATGCTTCTGGCTCTGACTCCACAGCAGGCTGAGGTGGCCTTTTGTCCCCTCTGCTTCCCCTGGTGGGATGCTGCTGGTGTACTAAGACCCAGGAGAAGCCCGCAAATGCCTAATAGCCTGAGCCCTGACTGTGCTGGTGGTACTGAGACAAAGACACAGAGTCCCTTGGTTCCATAAGCTTTTTCATCACAGTGACCAAAAGACCTGACAAGAACAATGTTAAAGGAGGAAAAGCTTATCTGAGGCTCAGGGCTTCAAAGGTTTCAGTCCACAGAGAGCCAACTCTATTACTCTAGGCCCCGGTTGAGGCAGAATATCATGGGTGAATGGTTTGTCAAAGAAAATCAGCTCAGGACATGACAATCAGAGAGAGCCTAGGCTGGGCTCACCCTGGACAAAATATATGCCACAAAACCATGGCCCCGGTGACCCACCTTCTCCAACTACACCCTATCTGCCTACAGTTACCAACCAGTTAATCCATTCAGCTGGATTAGCACTAATTAGGCTAAGGCTCTCATAACCCAATCATTTCACCTCTAAACTTTCTTGCATTGTCCAACATGAGCTTTGGGGGGACACCTCATATCTAAACCATAACTTCTGGGTTAGGGCTATAGCTCAGTGGCAGACTGGTTGTCTAGCACATGTGAGGCACTGGATTCAATCATTAGCATCGCATAAAACAAACAAAATAAAGGTTTTCTGTTAATCTACAACTACAGAATTAAAAAAAAATAAAATAAACCATAACTTCTGGCCTCCGGCCTCGACACTCTGGTAGAGATGGTTAAGATGGTCAGATGCCATAGAAGCAGCATCCTTGACTTCATTCTCATAACATGTACTTGAACATCTAAAAGGAAGAGCCTGGGGATACAGGGTGATTTCTGTTCCATATTACAGGCTGTCACGAGCGGCATG